>OX578141.1:56671009-56723359 GCA_951213105.1 Amaurobius ferox
ACTCGCCATAAAATACAGCATGCCAATACAAGCTTTCAAAGAATGGCAATACAACCTTACCAAAATGTTCAATCTCCACTACAAAACAGTGTGTAAAAAAACGTATTATCCTTCTCTTCAAAATGCAGTCAATAAATATGAAGATAAATATGTTATAACTTATACTGATAAAGTAGTATCAAATTACGCTTTCACATGCAGAAAATACTACGTTGATACTTTAAAAAATAGTTATCTTGACAAACAAATGTACTCCCCTTTGCAACAAAATGGAAATTGTTTGGCAAATAACATCAAAGCTCTGTATAAACTAATTGATATCGAACTTAAAGTAGTTAACTTTCCATATTTGGTATTAATACCAAAACTTCATAAAAATCCAGTCAAATTCCGGCCGGTGACAGTGGGATGTGGATCCTATTTGACAATTGCAAATGAAAAACTTTTAACTATACTTAAAAATGTTCTCATTATACTCAAGAAACAAGGAACAGTAATGATAAATAATAGTTACGATGTCATCAACCGACTTCCATTTTATAACAAGGATATACGTTTCAAAAGTTACGATTTCCGTGATTTATTCAACAACATCAATCTGGAAAATCTATATGAAATTTTGAAGGAACTACGTGAAATATATGACTTAAAAGAGCATATTACCTTCAGAAAATACAAGGACTTGATTCGCATTGTGTTATTTGAAAATATCTTATTTGATGGCACCAGCTATTTTCAACAGGTTAAAGGTATTCCCATGGGAAGGGGTTGTTCATCCCTGCTCGCCGATCTATACTTGAGTAAATTTGAAAATGGCACTCATATACTACATGAAACGCCATACTTTCGTTATGTTGACGATGTCCTTGTTGGGCAATATAAGAATACACCCCAATTTGATTTTACTTTTTATCCAAAAGAACTGGAATTGATTGAGAATAAAAGTAAGGAGGATGATAGTGTTGATTTTCTAGATATCACACTAAAACATGACAGTAGATATGGTACTTATACCGTCTTATATGACAAGAGAAACAATTTCAATATGGAAATCAATCATATTATAGACTGGAGTTCCAATTTGACCAAAAACATCTTCAGAAATGTCGTCATAGGTCACCTCAAACGAAATCAACGCATCAATACTTTCAAGTCAGATTGCATCATGCATAATAGGAATATTATGAAGGAGGCAATAAAACGGAATTATCCAATTGGCTTCCTGACATGTTATTATAATTCCCTATTTAATACAAAAAAGGGAGAAAATGCTTACTTAAAGGATATGGCAGAGGTATAGAACGATGAAAGTAAAAATAACGTATTACGCATGCGTAAACTGCTTTTATATATAAGGTACTCTGGCATTTGCTGCATTTCCATTCTTTTCCTTCCCTTGCAATCCTGGTTGATTCCTATTTGTTACTCTGCACTTTATCGAGTGTTTTTGACTTGACACATATACGGAAGTATGACTTCTGCATGGCATTGGTACCGTGAGTGTTGCCCGGGCATAAAAGCAGTCTTTTAAACGGGAAAGAGGGGTCGCCATCCCCCTCTACCATTTTATGCCTTGCATTTGGTCATTTCCCTTATTTTTTCATATGAATCTTGTATGTTACTTTAGGAGAGTGTTCTGCTTTGCGCCAACTTCTCGAGTATAATTGGATAACTGTGGAATTAATTTTAATTTTATATGTTTACTATGCTATATATATATATATATATATATATATATATATATATATATATATATATATTATATATATATATATATATATATATATATATTATATATTATATATATATATATATATATATATATATATAATATATATATATATATATATATATATATGTAATATATATATATATATATATTATATATTATATATATATATATATATATTATATATTATATATATATATATATATATATATATATATATATATAATATATATATATATATATATATATATATAATATATATATATATATATATATGTAATATATATATATATATATATATATATATATATATAATATATATATATATATATGTATATATATATGTAATATATATATATATATATATATATATATATATATATATATAATATATATATATATATATATATATATGTAATATATATATATATATATATATATATATATATTACATAATATATTACATATGTAATATATATAATATATATATATATATATATATATATATATATATATATATATATATACGGGGAAGTTGACGGAGCAATACTTACGTTTAAGTTGTTACAGCTTGCAATTAGAGCTGTAATTTTTTTTTGTATTTATTACACTATTAGTTAACTTTAACCACGAATTATAGATTATTTTTTAAACAACAAGAAAAATGAAGAAATAAACCTTATTGCATGAGGGTCAGTTTCGTCACTTTACCCTCACTGGCGGGTAAGATACCTTTAAGGTGGGGTAAAATGACGAACAATTAAATTGTACAGAAATAAAAGTTAAATTAGGGCTTTTTTCAGGTATTTCAGGCCATACAGAAATCACATATATAACGCTTAATCTTAACTTCTTTTGGATCGATATCAGGGTATTGGGCATGTGTCCATTATCTGCAGACAGAGAGCACTGAAACCATAGTTCATCTTTACCATACTCGGACCAAATAATGCATTCTCTCTCTTCTTTAGAGAGACTGTTGTCACTTTCTTGATAATCAATGTGAATTGATGAGGCGGATGATGTTTCATCTAGATCTTTTTTGAAAAGTTTTTCAGATTCCTTGCTCATTTTGAATTTACATTTAATGCTTGATTTTATTTGCTTATTAATATCTTCCTTACTTTTTGCATTTTTCTTTTTTTGTTTCTCTTTTCCTTAGTTTTCTGTTTTTCTATCTTCTAGAACTTTTTTGACAGCAGAACTTGTAATATGGAAAGAAGACACATTTTTTTCTTTGCTTTCGCTATTCTGGAATTGCATGAGGCAGAGGAGACAAACTTGATGTTCTCTGTGTTTCTTCAGAAGCATCAGGAGTGGATTATGTTCCAACTATGGGAGATGGTGGCATTGGTGTGGTGGAAATAACTTGTGAATTTGTAGAGAGGGCAGAGGAGGTAAACATGATATTCTCTGCATTTCTTCAGTAGGAGAGGATGATGTTCCTACTATGAGAGCATTTGTGAAAACTCCACTTCGAACTTGCCTCATCCCTTCTTTCATAGCATCTTCATACCAATTTTGTAGGTTAGTCTTTCTATTGTACGGTTTTACCATCTCTGAAATGAACAAAATTAATCATAATTTGTCTATCAGCCTACTTATTTTGAAAGAAAATAGTTTTCCAAATTTCGGGTAAAATGACGAATTCGCCATCTTACCCGTCACTTTTTCCAAAATCAATTAATGTTTCATTCATATTAGCTATGTTCCAGACTCCAGAGCTAAATAATTTTGAGTTAAAGAAATTCAAAAATTCTTATACAACTCATCTTTCAGCTTGATGTGTTTACATTCTGCAAAAGTGAAAATTAGGCTCTTTTGTAGAAATAATCAAGGTTTGATGATCATTTAAACTCAAATATATTTCAATTGCGTTGTTTCAGAATATAGATGCACGGAAATTAATCAAAAGCGAACTTTAAAAATCACTATTTTGACACAAGATGGATGCCATATTTTATTTTGAAGTGGGTCGCGTGATCTCTTCATATGTTATTGTTGTAATTATTTTTTTAATTTTTATTTAAAAAACTACCGAATATATTTTGTTGAATTTTTTTATATTATTTAGGGGACACTTTGAATATTTTCTAAAACTTTCGGAGCAATTTATGAATTTTAAATTAGCTTAAAAATGTTTGAAAAATGAGGTCCCATAGGGTTCAATGTATTTCATTTTTTCAACCCGGGTATAATCCAAAACTAATTGGGCGATATTATTCATTTATATTCCCATAGGTCCCCAAAATCGCCTGAACAACATACTAAAATTTCATTTTGATAAAGTCATTCCTACGGCAGTTATCGTGCTGACGGACAGACAGACGGATAGGCAGATAGACAAACAGATTGGATATAGTCGCAAAGACTTTTCAACTGTGTTGTAAAGTGTTAAAAATGATGTTGGAAAAGCGCGGATAGATGGATGAACAATTAATCCAATTCCAAAGTTCGTGGCTTTTATCGTTAACGAAAAAATGTCACACGAATTGATATTTACAAGGTATGCTCATATATATCAATTTAATATCAATTTAATCTGTATATTTCTAAATCTATGGCTTCATACAGTATTAAGCATATAAAATTTTAGTGTAATTATATGCAATTTTAGTGTAATGACAATAAATTTCAAAGTGATTTGTCTTATGAATTCTGTCATAAATAAAATGAATTATATTATAATTCATTATATATTACATATATATTATGTTTTAAAATATGTATATAACATATTATTCTTTGAAATATTTATTAGATTATTATGGTTTAAATAATATAAACACATTATATGTATTTAATGATTTCATATTACTTTCTGATTTCAAATGTAATTAATTCAATTGTAATGCAATTGATTCAAATATAATTAACTTAATTGTAATGTAATTTATTCAAATGTAATTAATTCAATTGCAATGTAATTGATTCAAAGGTAATTAATTCAATTTAAATTTTTCATTGATTTCTATAAAAGTAGCCTGCTTATATTAAGTGAAAATATTAAAATCAAATGCCCAGTCTATGAATAAAATATCTCAAAATTTTATGCGAAATATTTCTTTTGACATTCATTTGTAAAGAAAAACCCAATTTATGTAAATCATTCTAACCCATTAATATTTCATTTTAAATTTATACATCTAAACAAGTCTGATATGGAGAGCACATTTTTTTAAAAGTAAGAAAAAGTACACTAAAATACTCTCCTGGAAAATTTACTTTCTTTTGATTCTTAAAAATATCGAGCTATTCGAAGTACATCTCTTAAAAAATGTATCTCTAAAAATCTAGCATCCCTATACATTTCCATTGCATATGTTTTTCACGTGTATAAATAACATGATCGCTTCCAGCAGATTATATTGCAATGGCATTCTGATTCTTTAAGTTCGTGATATGAGAAATAATCATATTTTAATGGAAATACAATGTTTTGTAGAAAAACTGCTTATTCTAAGTTTATGGTTGACATGTTATTAATTTTCGATACCATACATACCACTATATGCAATTGTCCATTGTTGTGACATACATACAGTATTAATAGTATTATTAAACATTCGATAATTTATGGCAATTCAAATGTTTAAGGATGAAAATGATTATATAAAATTATGAAGCAGATTTCATATAGTGCCAAGTAATATATGAATTTAATTTTTGACCAAACTACGCATTAAACATATTTAAACTGTTTTGTACACAATTTGTAAAGACATACGAGTTTTCAGAGAAACCGGAAGTGCCACTTCTTGAACTAGAAATAGAAATTCATCATAAACACCTATCTCTTGCAGAATTCATGCAGAATCCATATGAGTCATCATATGAGCTCTATCCGTAGCTAATCCTGAGAAACAGATTTTGCAAGGAAAATGTAACTTTTTAATCGGAATGGATTTCTCTAGAACCGGAATTAGAAATTTTTAGTGAGATCTCCCCCCACCTATTCAACAGAATTTGATGCTGAATCCATATCAGTCATCATCTAAGCTGTATCTCTAACCTATTCTGAGAAAAAGAGATATTTTCGATAAAATATTCGAACCGGAAGTAAAAGTTATTGAAATACTTATTAATTTCCCTTATCCCATAGAGACTTAATTCTGGGGTCATATAATCAATCCTCTATCTATAGACTATTTGAAAAAATACTTTTAAAAGAAAATGAAAATTTTAGAACCGAAATTGGGAGGTATCGGAAGTGGAAATCCCATATGAACCCCACTATCCCTTTGAAATTTGATATTGAAAGCATATCAATCAGCATCTAAGCTCTGCATATAACCGATCTTAAAAAAATAGATGTCGCAAGGAACATGCAATTTTTTTAATCGGAAAGGACATTTCCCGAACCGGAAGTGAAAATTCTTTAAGAGTTTCACTACCACTTCTGGAATGATGCTGAATCCGTATCAGTCATTATTATACCTATAGCCAATTCAGAAAAAAATATTTTTCAATGAAAATGTTTGAACTGGAAATGGAAATTATTAAAGAACCATCCTTTCTTAGGAATTCGATGTTATTCGATGATTCCATATTATTTAATATCTAAGCTCTATTTATAAACAATCTTGAAAATTAGATGTTTCAAGGAAAATGGATTGTTTTGAGTCGTAAATAGCAAACGAAATGGAACTGGAAATACTTAGTAAACCCCTCAATATCCATTAGAATTTAATTCTGTATATATGTAATTCATCACCAAAGCTGTATCTGTAGCAGATCTTGAGAAATAGATGATTCAAAAAATTTTGGGGTTAAAGCATAGATGCTAAATTTGGATCAACAGACAAATTCATATAAAGCATTAAATCTCTCGTTCTCTCTCTCTGTTTCTCTGTGTGTGTGTGTGTGTGTGTTTCCTCTCCCGCTCCTTCTCTTTAAGAGACGCTTAAAATTGTATATAGTTATTCGACTGATTACATATATCATGAGAAATTATATATTGATAAAGATGTTATGAAAATACTAGAATTATGATCATGCGAGTAACACTCCTATCAAAACCAAACTTTGCAGATCGATTTATTTATGCAAAATCTTGGTTGTTATTTGCTTTCTTGGTAATCGGTACAAAATGTCATAGGGGATGCTAATTATAACTAGGAATGAATGACAACAGTCTACAAGGAAAAGGCGCAATATTTGCTTTTCGTAGATAATAAACGTAGGTAAACTTAATATAGTCATTTAATTTTGACTTTTGCATATATCACTGTTCAGTTCAAGCGTTTGGTTTGTTTGAAGGTATGCTCTATCCCACATCAAACAATACAGTTTGAATAATTATGTCAGAATTCAAACAGAAATTTTCAACTTAATTAAATTAGATTAAACGTTTTTTTTTTAATATTTAAAAGAAAAACTTATAAGAAGCTAAAGGAATTAAAAAGAATAATACGGACACGTGCTTGCTCTCTACTACACGATGCAACGGCGTACAACTTGCATAGATAAAATTCTGTGTATTTCATTATAGTACATAATTTAACTTTATCTATTGTAGATAAATTATAATTTTCATTAAAATTTTATAGTAATTCATAAACTGAAAATTATTTATATATTTCAATATAAACAAATATTTTTCCTATCTTTCAATCCCACCATTTAAAAGTGACAAGTCACTGTTGTCATTTTATATGTAACATTTGTATGTCTTAACACAGGATGATAGAGAAATGCCTACTACACGTAATTTAGCAGTCAACAATTCAGTGATGTGATGACATTGTATTGAAACTGAATGTGTATAATTATGTAAACTATTATCACTTCTCTGAGAATCTATTATCTCTTTTAACAAAGTCATTGTAGAGGGACATGACTTTATTAACACTTGCTATGCAACCGTTTGATACCTCCTCAAATTAGAGAGAAATATATTCTGCATATAATACAATCGACAACGATTGAACAGTGAGGTGATGATATGGCATTGGATTGAAAACAAATGCATACAGCAGTCGGTAAACAAGGCATGTCATGTAAAAGTTATTTGTAGCAATGATTGAAGCTCTCTCTATAGCTGTATAATATGTTGGACAATATGGAAATGTTTCGTATTTCAATATCCCTATTATAGTATCTATCTACATTTCATTTGCGGAAAGCCCCAGTTATATTACGCTTCACCAGAATCTTTTGAACTCATGCATATACCAACATTGGTATGTATTTGCGGGGCATTCCCATCCACTAAACTTATTTCCATCATTATGACATACTTGCATTTAACCATGTTAAATGCAGGGTGCTGAACACTTAAAAAAATAATTAAGTTGCAACATGTTTAATACATTAATTTGTTCAACATGTGACGCTTAGCAATAAAACTAGTTGTCTTAACTCTACTCTAAAAATACGAAACTGCTATCAAAATTAACTGAAGTTTAAAATTCTTTTTATAATAAAATATATTGAATTTATTAAATTGAATTTTTTAGGATAAAATAATATTCTGCCTCAAAATAACAGTAAAAGAAGTAATTGAATATTGATAAATATTATGTAAAAAATTATAATTTACCTATGTTCTTTATCGATAAAATCATATTATGTTGTTGCATGCATGATATTTACATTTTTATGGATATTATCAAACTAATGTAGTGTTTTATTAATGTACTTGCACATTACTACTTAATACTCGTACATTTATAATATACTTACTTATCAGTATTACTCATTTTAACTTTTAAAAATACGCATACATTTAAGTCTGGTACTGTATTGTTGATGTACTGTGTTTCCTTAATATCTCCGGAAAAATTAACATTCAGAAGTCCCAATGATACAAAAATGTTCAAAAATGACCTGAATTTGTAACTAGACAAGGAAAAACTATTTTTCATATTTTATGAGTAGAGTGTTCCGCTAATGGCACATTGACTTAACAATGTTCTGTTCCTTATTCTATATTATAAATACACAGAGTTTCAGCCTTATAGATCTCCGAATGGTTTCTAGAGGATCGGAAGAGATTTTTAGATTCCACTCCCTTTGTCCACCAACGTAGAAAAAATCGAAAATCCGACTCTGCTTAATTTTTTAGGATAGTATAAGTGTAGTATAAGTGTAGTTGGTAGTATAAGTGTAGTTGGTAGTATAAGTGTAGTTGATAGTATAAGTGTGGTTTTTGGTTGGTAGTATAAGTGTAAAGATCCAGACTTCCAGGTCAACGGGAGAATTCTGGAAAGTCTGTAAATACTTTTCGATAAAAAATGTTTTATCCGCACCTGCCCCCCCCCCCCCTTTCCGAGAGAGGAATCGAAAATCCGATTTCATTAGGCTCTGTCCCAGGAACAACACTGTAAGTAGGCAAAGGTATGTCTCTCTTTCTCTCTCTCTCTTTCTCTCTCTCTCTCTTTCTCTCACTCACTCACTCACTCGCTCACTCACACACACAAGCACTCACACACAAACACATACACAAACACACACGAACACATCACCTAAAAACGTTCGATTCGAATTCATAGATGCATGAAACGAACTCTTCTGCCAAAAACTCAAATCAAAATTTTCAACCACGTCACAATATATATTTTCCCTATACATTATACTACATATATTGAGAAAGTAATAACCATATTAAATTTGAATAAAAGCATCTAAAAGCTGTGGGTGTGCATACGGAATAGACAAGCAAAGATAAAACTGATTTCCCATTTTGTAGGCATAGATATAGATTTTGGTGGCATTTTGACTACTAGTGGGTCTACAAAAAGCTCTGAACAGGGATACTTTATGATTACCCTGCACACTTTCTTAGATTGTATTATAAAATACAAGAAGTATGCAATTAGAAGTATGCATCACTATTTTAAAATATTCGGAAATTATTTGACCAACAAAATAACATTAGAATGATAATTATTCAATGTATAGGAAAAGTTGAAAGAATGTTACTCATGCTCAAATTATTTTAATCCATTCTAAAACAATAATATCTTACGAATAACTCAATTCTCTCATCCATTAAAATCCCAGATTTGCAGGAGTTTTAAATTAAAGATTAATAGTTAGTTAGATCGCAGTATGAGACTTTTTACAAAATTAATATTAATCATTCCACCATAGATAACAAAGGATTAAATGCAATTTTACACGGTTTATCGCAATATATATATATATATAAATGTATAGTCTTGGTAACGTTTTAAATCATTAAGTTAGAATATAAATCCAAATGAAGCTTGTAGGTATATAAGGAAAATAAGCACAAATCATATTTCATCAAATATCTTGCGGCATTTCAATAATGATTTTTAGGTTAAATTTACGACTATTTAGACCCCGAAATGTGTGCTAAAATTTAAATTGTGAAAGAATCAATGTTTTTAAACTTCAGCAGTATAAATAAAATGTTTCATGAACCACTTAATGGACAAATCGAGAGCTAATCACTTAACAACCTTAAAGTGATTAGTTCTGGAGTGTGAAGTGAAATCATGTTAATCACTCGACAGTGGCTAACAAGTTGCAAACTTAACTTCAGATATTTGTTTGGTTAAATTTCTTCATCTAAATAGTTTCTCTCGGAACGTTTAATCGTAAAGAAATTCTAAATGAAGTAAATATACATTTATTCCTGTTGCTGTCGGCCTCAAATGAACTATAACAATAATGACTGTCTAAAATTTTATGAGACCCGAATCGTTTTATTTTATTTACCACACTTTTATTAAAATTCGTATTACTACTCTGTTGAAATATAAATGGTGGTACATCCTGAAATATACGGCTTGTCGTATACGGACAACATCCTATTGACTTACAACATCCACTGATCTACAATATCCTACTGATCTACAACATCTTATTGGCGTACATCATCCGCAATCAACAGTAATGAATATAAAACAATCCAAACTGATCTGCAACAATGAACTTACATTATCCACAGACTCGAAGAAATGCGCATACAGGCCATGAATAAAATAGAGGAGTACAAAAATGCATACAGGAAGTATTTTATTTAATATTAATTGTCTTGGTTAAAACATAACTACGTACATATTTACAGTATTTTATATCACAGACTATAATGAAAAATACAAGGTATCTATAGTAATGATAGAGATCACAATGAATTTTTTGTATTTACCAAATTATAACAATATCCGACAAATTAATTTTTATTAAATGATACGATGATTATATTATTGACGAGCTAGATTCAGACCGTGTGATGAAAGTATTGCAAAAGTTTAAATCTTCATTATATGAAGTTTAGTTCATTTATGAAAGAAATTAGCAGTGATACCAAGCATTGTGCGAAATTTAAGATTCAAATTTCTGATTAAAATGATACTGGAACATACAGATAATTATTGAAAACCAAAACAACGTTACAATAATACTCCCATTTCAAACAAAACATTATAAACTCACTTTGCGGAAGCTAAACTCTAGCATAATTAAAAGCTGAGATATGATCAAATTAATGAAATGTCTAAAACTTGGGTCTAGGACGATATTTACTAAGATATATATATATATATATGCACAAAGGTATGTAACCTATCTAATTTTGATGATTAAGGGGATACGCGATACTAAACTTACTTAAAATCCACACTACGTTCTTAATAATTATTGCAAATATTTACAATCAAGAAAATAAATTAGTATCTTCAGCGAGGAAAGTAAAATGAAAGCTAAGCTGGAGCATAATTACGCTTAGATAAACATAGTGTAATAAAATAGGACAAAATAGCATGTCCAAAATTATCACTCTGTTTATATAGTAACTGACATACATGCACTGTCTTGCAGGTAAAAAGCTACGGTCGATATTGCAAAAGTAGTGTTTTATAGACCCACATTAAAATTTAAAAAATATTAATAAATAGAAGAATTAAAAATATTAGAATGTGAAGATATCACTCCATATTCACTTAAAATGCTAGAATTGTGTGAATCTTCAATTCGCAGATGGATGAATGCAAATATAAATTTGCCGACGAAACTTATTTTTGAAGGTTTCTGAACATTCACGAGATTTCTCTCGTGATATATAAGTCAAACTTGTTATACATGTGTAGGGTTGCTATTTTAAATCAAATTGAGCACAGTTTTCTCATCTCTTGTTCCACCTAAGTTTTTTGTTTGGCGTGCCAGTGAGATATTCCATAAAACTAGGATTCGGCTAAAAGTACCAGTTTTAGTAAGAGCTGCTTAATAAAGAAAACAAAAACAAATTCTATTTCTAACGCAACATGTATTAAATCTCACACTGATTCCACAAAGGGTGTGAAGTCTGAGTTTATGCCTTGGTTGCATTGAAACATCCACCGATCTTTTCACTGAAGACTGCCTCCAAAAAGGGTGGAAAGTCTGAGATAATACCTTGGTTGCAATGAAACATCCACCGATCTTTCCACGGAAGACGGACTACAATGATGTGAATGTCTAAATGGGTGGCACGAAGCTTACTCTGCTTACGGATGTCAACATATTGTATTCTTACTTCGTATTCTTACTGTATTCTTACATTATGTTACTTCACGTCCACATGATGGTTTATCTACATGATTGAACTTGGCATAAATCGAATCTGAAACGAACCAACGATCCCGTTAAAAATTAGTCGTTTAAAATGAATTCACTTTTTAGTAACCAAATTTATACATGAACCTAACACAAGTTAAGAATCCACACGTTTAGTATACACTGTATGCTATGAACTTCATCTGCTATAATTTTTGCACATACCTGTACATGATGCATTGCCACCAACTATCCAGATGAACATTCATAATAACTCGCACCTACGAACAGTAGAAGAACACTAATAAACGCAAAATTCAAGCAAACCTAAATCCTTACCCAAATGTCATGTGCTGGCCATATGATGTTAGTTTGTGTGTGTGTGTTTGTGTTTATATCGGTATTTGGATAAAATGCATCTCCACAGTATCATATAAATGCAGGATTAAAATATGTATGGTGTTACAAAAAGATTGCACTACTAAATATTTATTGAACGCAGACCCATGGTCCCAATTTAAGAAATTGTTGCAAACGTCTAATGTTCCCTTTCTTCTGGAATCTTCTCTTTCGATGACTAGTCGAAGAAAACAGTCGTCAAAGCCACAGACTAATATATTCTGTGGTAAAAGCGACCTTTCCTATGAAGTGAATGTAGGGCTGCCGAAGATCGGAGAGGGGTTGGCAGATTTGGTGATGTATCGCCAAACTGGTACGTTTTCAAAGGTAAGAGAAAGACCTCAAAATAATCAATAATCTACGACATATTAGGTAATTCCAGAAGTTTCTACAGCGAGAGCCTATATAAACTCAGTGGGAGAGCAGTTAAAATTATTCGAGCTACACTGGACTGTGATTTTTGTCAAAGTTTTGAAAATATTACGAGTTATTTTGTGAAATTAGTGGAGCATTTAAGTGTTGTTTGATTGTATATTGTTCTTGTTTACGTCGTGCTTGTGAATGAACGTATTAGTTACGCAGAAATTTGGCCTCATTCTTGTATCCTACATGCACGCCCACGATTCCAGAGAATACATCGCAACAAAATGCTTCAAATAAGATAGACTTTTAGACAAAGGCAATTTTGGTCACATGACACGCTTCAGTAAAACTTGCAAAATTTTACTTTTTATGCAAGCCCTCTATAAAGAAAGTTCAAATTAGCAAACTGTGCTTTATTCATTTAAAGATTTAAAAAAAAATAAAAACATTTCTCTAATACACATCATTTGCTGTGCCAACGGCCGTACCGTGCTGAAAACACCGGTTCTCGTCAGATCACCGAAGTCTAGCAGCATCGGGCGCGGTTAGTACTTGGATGGCTGACCACCTGGGAACACCGCGTGCTGTTGGCACATTTCGGGCGCGGTAGCCCGGTGGTTTGCGAGCTGGATTTGCACGCTGCCGCAACTGCCACCGTGTTCATGCGGAATACGATCACGTTAAACATGTGGGTCAGTACGTCCTTCCGAGAGATTTGTGGTAGGGGAAGGAGGGTACGGTCCCTGTAGATGCCTCCCTCACTGGGTTTCGGTCTAAATTGGGTGGCACTTCCCGGCCGTCCAAACGGTTACCTTACATCTTTCTGGTAGGTCGGACGGTCTGGGTCTCAACAACAACAGCATCATTTGCCGTGAACATTGTCAAAGCTGAAGGACTTAAATTACATTGACCCAATAAAAAGAAACGGCAAAATTCATACGATGAATCATACGAAAATTGAATTGCGTTAGATAAAATTCCCAAAGATTTATACTGTTCCCTATTACCTGTCGAAAACATGCATGATATATCGGGTAATTTTGATCGTGGGACACAATGGGGCGTTTTTGTTTGATTTTCTGAGCTGTGAACAATATTTTTATAATTGAACATTTTTTTTCTACGGAGCTGGTATAAAAAGTGAAATTTTGTACTTTTTTACTAAAATATATCACATGATCAAAATTTGCATTCAATGATGGTCTCCCTTAATCAAAATATTTTTTAAATTGGAATTATGGATCTATGACTGACCATTCAAAAGGTAATTAATTAGTCGTGCACTCTCTTTAAAACATTGTAAACTGAAATTGCCAACTACTGAATTTGCAAGATTTGGTGTCTGGATGATGCAAATAGGTGAATATTTTTACGAGACAATCTTTCAGAATTTATAAAAGATAATTCTGGGTATATATGATCTGAAATTAGAAAATGAATTTGAAATATTATTTTGAATGGCTTCTGCCTAAATTAAAATATGCAAAAGTATTAGTTGTATTGGATCATTTCTTCAGTAAAACAAGTTCTGTAAAGTTCAAACATAGGGTCGTTCACAATGCGTAAGTATATGGGCAAATTCAGACTTCATATGCTAAAAAACATATGGTTAAATGTTTTGTGAAGTTGATTTTTAATATTTAATTAAAATTTATTTTATAAAATAGCATATAAATAATTATTCAGCAAGCCAGTAATTACCGAGCATTTTATGTTTTTATTTGCACACTTTTAATTGCACATTTACAGAAGCAGTTCTAACATTAGACCGTTTAAAATGTTAATATTCTAGAAATACTTTTCTAAATAACACTATTTCTCTGTGAGCTGAGTTAGTAAAAAATATCTGTTGCGTCTGAGTATCGGTTTATCTAATTTCGTGCTGCGAATTAAACTTTTTCCTCCCCAAAGAAGTACATCTTTAACCATTCAACGCTCTTTGCATACCCATTACCTCCAATTATCTCGAAAAGAACATTGAGGTATTTTGCACCTGTAATACTCAACAAAGTTTTATATAGTGTATACCTTTTCCTTTGCATTGATGCTACCTAACTATCTGATAACAAACTGTTTGGTATCAGCTGTTGTTTGCTAAAGTTTCGAAGACCCTATAATTACTGTATTGGATTCCCATCCATCTCTTTCAAGATGGAGTGAAAGAGAATAAATTAAATAATGAGGAGTGTAAATTTCGAACACCAAAGTTTCTATCTTGGAATCAAATCGTAGACAAATATTCTATAAAGCATATTTTAAACCTTTTCCAAATACCTACATATATAATATAATACACAGGGCTGTTGTGACAGGGTAGAAAATTCGAATTTGGGATAGAACCAAACGGAGCTGGATTGGATTTTTTTATTTCTCCACCAAGACCGGAAATAATGTGGGGTGTGTATCAAAATGTCTTTCCAGACCCTCCAGAAATGCCTGTAATACAGAAGGTTGAAACTTTACACACTTATCTTCATCCCGGCCACTCAACCAGTTGCTCATACCTTCGAGTGAGTCAGGTGGCCTGGGTCTTTCACTCTTATCTTCATCGGTTACATTACACCTTTCTGGTAGGTCGGACGGTCTGGGTCTCAACATCAACAACAACACTTATCTTCATAGCCGCCCATAGAAGAGGGCAAAGGGTGCACCTGCCTTTCCTTAGGCGTTCAAGGTTACAAATGCTGATATCAAGCTAGTCAATATTGTACGTCTTATTCTTGAGTTTTTTAAAGAACCTTGCTGCCCCAGCCGGAAATCGAACATTGGATCTCCGAAACAGGCCAGCTGACGTTCTACCGTTTAGCTACTGGGACGAAATTGAAAGGTCTTATCGTCGAAGTGGACTCTGCATTCTCCACCCTCTAATGTCAAATTGGCTGGCAACTGGCAATCTGCCTCCTGCTATTTTTTACCTCAATTTAGCCTCCTGCTACTACTATTTTTACCCAGGTTAGAATCCTGCGTGGTCATTATCCTCCCAATTTGAAATCGGCGCTCAATCTTCCAAAGTCCACTGAATCCGTACTAGTCGCACTGGGGTCACGTTTAGACCTCCGACATCTTTGCTTTGACCTACATGGTTGATTTGTTCGGGCGCCATTGTAAGGACGAAATGTATCTGTATCCTCCTTAGAGGTCGTTCTTGAGGATGGATCTTCAATATTCCAATAGTGACCTAATTCTAACTTAAAGTACTTTGAATTTGGCCCATGTTTTACAAATTTCATTTCCTCTCACCCGTAACCTTCTTTTCCATTCAGCGTCGATCGAATTACAGATATCTTTTGCACCTCACTTCTCGTTTCTGTTAGAAAGAAGTTCTCCATTGTAGAAATTTTTTGACTGATCCGCTTCCGTCAAACGTACAAGTTGGCTTCATTAACATCGCTAACCTGCGATCAGCTGCTCAACAATATCTTCTATTTCTCTAACTTCTTTTGAACGAAACTTTTATTATCTACAATTTTCCTGTGTTATCGGCTTTTACTTTTCTTATGTTCTGGTGCCATTATAAAGAGCCTTGTTGCCCCAACCAGGAATCGAACCCTCGATCTCCGAACTGGCCAGCCGACGCTCTACTGTTGAGCTACAGGGAAGAAATTGCAAGCTCTTATCATCAAAGTGAACTCTGCAGTTTGTACCTTGGAAAAAAATTGTATGGACACTCTTGCTTATAGCATTGATTACGGTACAGAACCTAATGGAGACTAATTTTCGATTTTCCCCAAGGATTAAAAATAAAATTAAAAACGGAAGAAAATTTTTGAGTACCGGAGGAAGAATAGCATGAAAAGTTAAAGAGATAAATATATTAAGAAAATCTGAGTTAGAGAAGAAATAGAAGGATAAATTCAAGTATAAAAACATTTAACACGGGACGTGTTTACCGGACATATGACATCGTGACAGAACACACCACTGTTCCTATTCTTCCCATACGTTAAAGTTTTGTTTATGTCATTTTCAGATGAAATGTAATGAAGTAAATTCGATGTATGATGCTATTGATTTTGCTTTCCTATTGTATGTTATTTGTCGTGAATGCATATTAATTTGGATCTAGACCTACTCTATGAATAAATTTTATGAAACATTTGTTTTGTATGCATTTCAAGAAAATTGTAATATCGGAAACGGTAGGTCTTTGTGACTGAACACAAACGCATGAATGTAATAGAAAACTTTAAAATGTTTAATTCTAATGTTTTATTTGTTTTCAATAAAGTAAAATATAGGTTATAATAAAGATAATATATTAATATATTATTGTATAATATATTATTTGATACTTATATAGTGTTATACTTATATTGTACATGATAGAAATAGTTTTATTTAGATATGAAGAATTATTTTGCTTTATGCAGAAGTTAAATTCATATCTATGAAATCCGTTTATGACGAAATATATCGCAAACATTCAAATTATGTCTAATTCGCTGATATTCCAAATATGTCAAACTCATTAATATGTTAGATATGTCTAGCATTTCGAAGAATAATTTATAAAATGACTATGAAATATAAAACGCATTATCAGTTTAGGTTACCTCTCTCATTGCGAGCAACTGTTTATTCCTGGCCTAATTCTGTATTGATTAGGTAGCATGTGCTGTTTGTGTATTTTCTTTTTTCTTTTTGTGGCTTATTTGTAGATTCATTACTATCGCAAATGCAGTCAGAAATTAATTTGCATCACTGCGATGGGTATCAATAAAATCATGAATCAAAGGAAGGATAGATTGCACGATTCATGATTGTGATAAGTCACTTACTGAACTGAATGTTTTGTGTTAGATGTGTATTAATTTTATTTATTATGAGATAAAACAAAATATTCTTTTGGAAATGAATAAAAATTAGTAATTAAAAAAGTTCTTGCATACGTACAGTAATGTACACAGATAAAGTTTTTCTCGTAATGTTGAATTTTTGCAAAAATATATCTTTAAATAATACATATCAAAAATATTTTACCCCTAAAGTGGGAATCAGTTTAGATTTTTGTTTTAGAAATAAAAAACATAAATGAAAGAAATGGATGCATTAATCGCAAATGCTTTCATTGATTATTTTTATAAGAGCATATATGAAATAATTAAAGTGAAGTAACGGCAAATATAACTGACTTAATAACTAACATGGTACACTGTACCAATGTATCTTCTGGAATAGTAGATGCATTCCTCAGGATACAAAAAGGAATCCAAATTTTGGATAACTAACACGTGATGCCAAAGCACCAATAAGAGTAACATGAAAAATGTATATTTAAGAACACCTTGCAGCGTCCACTTCGACGATGAAAGCTTGCAATTTCGTCCCAGTAGCTCAACAGTAGAGCGTTGGGTGGCCAGTTCGGAGATCCTGGGTTCGATTTCCGGTTGGGGCAGAAAGGCTCCTTACAATGGCGCCCGAACAAATCAACCCTGTAGGTTAGTGCAAAGATGCCGGATGTCTGAAAGTGACTGTAGTGCAACTAGTACAGATTCAGTGAACTCTGGAAGATTAAGCGCCTATTTCAAATTAAGAAGATAACGACCATGTAGGATACCAGCCTGAGTAAAAATAATAGTAGAAGGAGGCTAACCTGAGTTAAAAATAGCAAGAGGGGTCAGTCAGATTGCGAGTTACCCGCTAATCTGACATTAGAGGATGGATAATGCAGATCCCACTTCTACGATAAGAACTTGCAATTCGTCCCAATAAGTCAACGGTAGAGCGTCGGCTGGCTAGTTCGGAGATCTAGGGCTCGATTTCCGGTTAGGGCAACAAGGCTCTTTACATCTCTACCTATCAAACAAGGTCGCAAAGCAACCCATGTATGCGTACAATAAAATCGTAACTAAATGTTTAACTAATTCACAAAACAGACGAGTATATTCTCAAAACTCTAAATCATTAGATACTTTTTAACAAATTAAATATTGGGAAGTTAAATAATTGAAATGTGAAATGATTAATCAGAATTTAGATTTTAAATTTCAAGAACCTGCTGTTTGAAACTCAAACATCGGTTCAATAAAACAAAACATTAGTTTCTAATTATTTGAATTGCTAATATATTGAAATCGTATATTACTCAGCGGACGTTAGCAATTATTTTAATTATCAAGTTAGATATGAACAAAATATAAGTTAATTTGCTATTTCGACATGGTTTTACATTCTGTCACCAAGAAAAGAGATAAGTATCAATCTGAAATTCAACGCCATAATCGTTGTGCCGTGGGTTTTTTACATTATCATTTCGCTGAGAAAGGAGTTAATCATAGCATTATATAGGGGCTGCCCCATTAGATTTTTTCATCGTATGTGTAACTGATTGTTCCAGAAAGATATGTAAGCATGCATATTGCAGAATGAGTTTATTGATTGTTGCAACTGGATAAAAATGGTTCAGGTATATCTTTTACTACTATTTTAGCGTCTTCATTTTGGCGTATTTTGACCAAAATTCATGTGAAAATTGGTTTACAAAGAGGAACAACAAGCTTTATTCTTTAGAAGTGCCTGGACAGATAATTTTGTGTAGCGAGAACAAGTATTTTTGTACCTCTTTTTAAAAAAAATTAAATTAAAACTTTAATAGAATTTTGGAAAGCAAAATATCATTCAGCATACTACTGAAATGTGACATATTTTAAATTACGAGCACCAATGGATATATATGCATATTGTAACATCAACTTCAGTTGTTTGATGAAATAACTTAAACAACTTTAACATCTAAAAAATCTCGCGGAGGAATCGGCACCAAAAAATCGTTTGTACATATAAAAAAAATGAATTAAATGAAGTCGTAATAGATAAACATTCTCTAATATTCAAAATTTAGGCAAAACATTTAAAATTATTATTATTTGACAAATTCACTCTCATCAACTATATTTACTACAAACTTATCATTTATAATTTACTACAATAACTTTACTGCAAACTTTTCAGTAATTTACATCGCAATTCAAAATATCCACTAATTCAAAGTTAATGTATTGTTTAAAATCAATGCGCCTTGGAGTCCTATACGAGATTCTAAACTAGGCCACCTTTCCAGTTACAGTTTCGCAAATATTTGTTTTACAATTTTCTATTAGGCCCCTCTACAGCTCTAGACCCCCAACCTCTGCATTGCGAAATTTCGCTGCATGGTAGCCCTGTTCCTTCCTGTATCATAATTAGCATGTTTTACGGAATAATTCCAAACTCCATGTTTTAGTTTAAACTACCGATTTATCTGTTGCATTCATTCAACATCAATAAACCGTATACTTGAAGATTTTCATACGCTCTTAAAACAAATACATTTCTTTAAATAAATCACTCAGGTATGATTCACATCCATTGATCTCTTTGTACTTTTTCATGGTTCCATGCAACAATCCGCAATAGATCATTTCCATATTCATAAGTGACAAGACCCGAGATATCCTATTCAAAGTGGGGTAACAATTTAGAAAGGTTATCGGCTCCGTTTTCCAGTTGAACAGATTTAATGTGGAGTGATAGACAGTGGCGTTTCGTGATAATCCATCAAAATGCTTAGAACGCGTAATTTGCCTGTGCATAATATAAATCAAATGAACGATACATGTGGAGGTAATTTATGAAATGATGTATAGAGGTTATTTGTGTACACAGTCAAGCCAGTTATGTTTGTTAAAATATATATGAAGCGCGAGAGAAAACTCAGATTTGTATTTATCCAATTGTGTACCGGAACAATTATATAAATAGCAAGGCATTTAAGAAGGATACTTCATATGGAGAATAGTGGTGGGTTGGCTTCATTTTCTAAGGAACTATTACGGATTTCTGTTTCTCTTTTGCACACTTAGTTCGTACAGTCATGCGTATTTTTAGAAAAAACAGACATCGCCAGAACGGAAAGCGAAAATCCTTAGTGAATCCATTAACCCCTTCAAAAGCCAATGCTGAATCCATATCAGTCATCGTCTACGCTCTATCTATAGCCAATTCTGATAAATAGATATTGCAAAGGATAGATTGATAGATTGCTTGCAATAGATATTGCACACTTAGTTCGTATAGTCATGCGCATTTTTAGAAAAAACAGACATCGCCAGAACGGAAAGTGAAAATCCTTAGTAAATCCATTAACCCCTTCAAAAGTCAATGCTGAATCCATATCAGTCATCGTCTACGCTCTATCTATAGCCAATTCTGATAAATAGATATTGCAAAGGAAATATAATTTTTTTAATCGGAACTGGCATCTTTAAAAACGGAGGTGGTAATCCTTGTGAGACTCTCTAACTAAAATATATTGCGGAATCTATCGTCCTCTAAATGTTATCTATAACTGATTACAAAAAACGAATGTTTCGAGGAAAATTATTTAACCAGAAGTAGAAAACAACCGGACGTTGATATCCTTAGTGAATTCCTCAATCCCAGATAGTTTATGCTGAATATATATCAGTCATTATCTGAATATATATCAGCTCTATCCAATTCTGAGAAATAGATGTTTTAAGGAAAATTTTCGAAGTGGAAATGGAGAATCACCATCCAAGCTCTATCTATAGTAGATACTGAAAATTATATGTTTAAATTTTAGCAGAAACATAATGCCAAATTAGATTTCTACCAATAAATAAAAATATTTCACAGAAATAATGCATACTACTTACAAAATATAACATTACTTATTTGTCTGAAACAGATAATTTTAATATAAAGCATGATGTTTAAATTATCTTTACTAAAAGAATTTTTTTTATAAAATTCCAATATTTAGTATTGTGATATTGCATCTAAATCACTGAAACACTTTATTTTTGAGATCGTTATTATAAGAGCTTAGATTGTATATACTAAAAAATTATCAAAATATGTATGCAAATATGCAGCTATAATCCAGGAAATATGCATTTATAAATTTTGTTTGAATAATGTGTATTCATCGGAAAGCATTTTAAAATGGGGTATTTCTCCTAATCTCATAAAGAAAAACTATTATTATTAATAAAATAATACATTTGAATAATAATATATGTGATAATTTTCATATTATAGCAAGTGATTTTTATTGCAATAAACAGTTATATACTTTTTTAAGTTTTCAACACATAGACCTTGTCGTGCAGCATATAAAAGCATTTTAATGCTGAAAATGCTTTTTCAAGATCAACTGATATTATTCGACAGGCAGTGCTAGTGTGGCTCTTGTTATTGGCACTAGAGGTGGCAATTTATTTCCGTGACTTTTAATAAAATTGTTTATTTTTCACAAATCAGCTAAATACAAATTGTTATTTAAAATAGATTTAAACTTATGTTCAACTTCTTGTCCTACTGGTTTAGGGATTTTGTCAATATTTTCTTAAATTGTGCTTACTTCACGTTTCATGACATGTAACAGAAGTCCCCGATATTCTAGTTTGTAATCCGATATTCTAGTTTGTAATCCGTTAATGGTAAGGAAGATGAGTGGGTTTATATGATACATATACGTTGCTAAAGGGAAGGATTGCTAAGCAATTGCTTTGCTGGGAACATAACAGAAGCATCTGAGCTGTCTAAAGCATTAATGATGCTTCCTATTGGCTGTAAATTTTGTGCGTAAAATACAACTGTAGCTTACTTGACCTTATTAAACCAGGCTGTGGCAGACGTTCGGGGTGCATTTCTTTATACAATTTTACATGCAAAGGTGTTTTTAAGAAAATGTTTTTACACAAGAGATAATTAAATTTATAGGGACGTAGACCTCTACAAGCTCAAGCTTCTTTGCTAGTGTTAACTTATTTAGAAATTTAAAATAGTAAAATATAGTTAAAATGAAAAAAAATGAAAAAGTTGAAAGAAATAATCTGATGTGGGCAGCATTTGACTTTCCTTACAAACACAAATTCTATTTTTCTTCCTTCCTTCACAATTCTTTAAATTATTGAGTGAATTCAATTGCACTAAATAACATGAATAATTATTTTAAATTACACTGAAGTCGCAGTTTTAATTCCATTTACTTATTCATTCGATTGGACATATCTTCAAAGGCGACGTATTAAAATACGAAAAACTAAAATACCTCAAAAATGGATTGTAGAGCATTGTCCAATTAGTAGGAATCAACGCAACATCATAAACGAACGACATATATGCACACAATTTTACGTTACATAATAAATCAATAACGTTTATACACGCAATAAATGCCTGCAAAAATGTTGTTTAATCAGGACCTCTAACACTATGACATCTGAAATACTTGTCAAAGCGCACGGTATAATTTTTTTCTAGAATTGAAATGTGCATTGGCTACGACACGATCTCCGCCTAAGGCCACTAAACAGACTCACCACCTAAAGCTACTAAACAGGCTCTCCACCTAAAGCTACTAAACAGGCTCTCCACCTAAGGCTACTAACAGACTCTCCACCAAATTTTTGTCCGCGGGATATTTATTGTAACATTTCTGAATGAGATAGCAATTTGTTAATAACCATACTATAACAAATAAATGCCTTTTATATCAATTTGTCGATTCCTATTCATTAGACAATGATCTACAAATGTGTAATTGGTGTGTTTCGTTTATCTCGCTTTGTTCCCGAGTTTATTAACGCATTTCTTAAATTCTCCGCTAAGGGTTCTGGAAACATTTGTATTCGATCGGGCAAGCTCATTTACTATAACCAGACCTTACGTGTACGTGCACTCACAGACTTTTCCTTAAAAGGTTATTGGGGTGCTTCAGAATTTTTCTAGTAACCCTGTATATTTATGAAAAGATAGATATTTATTACAAACCCATTAACCTTAAATCCAACGTACGATATGAAATGAGTTAATTTAAAGGTTCCTTGTGCTATATCTACCAATAAATTTTCCGAAATGCCTATTATATGGGGTCTATCTTTCAGCATTTCATATCCTGATTTTCTGCATAAACTGTAAAACCGGTCGACATGTGGCGATGATTTGATTGGAGTGTTGTGTGTACTTAACGTGTGAGTTGCAGACTCAACCCTTAGATAAACTAGTTGCTCTCGGATTGCGTGAGTGGTTTTTATCTGAATGTTCCTGCAAATTAAATCAAATGCTCCAGAACGACAATTTTATATCCAAACTAAATCCAGTTTCTCTTACGATATGTCTCGAAATCCGTTATTAATAATCTCTCTTTTCACTTCCTCATACGTAGTATTGAGAAAGTATTGTTTTCACCAAAATTTTCCATTTCGAGATTTTGATCACGATTTATGTATTAAGACTTCCTGCATACGTTTTGGCTATTTTTGGAGTAATGTCCATCTGTCTGCATGTCTGTGCTCGATTTCTTGTGCACACCATAGCAACCATAAATATTAATTGATTTTCACGAAAATTTATATCCTTCTTTGATTTAAAAAATCTAGAACTAGATGGAATTTTTTTAGTTCTGGCGAAAACTTTGAAATTTATTCAAATGTTATATATTTTTTTAACATGAAAGAATAAGACAAAATTTGACATAATCATACATAAAAGTGTTTATTTATGACTCAATGATCACGATACTTAATAGTTTCAATCATTGTTGTGAAAGATAGTCACGATACAATTATTTTGTTCATGACGTCATTAGCCCCCTCGGGGGGCAGTTATTCCCTCCGGGAGTACATTTTTCAAGTATGGTATCAATCGAAAAAAGACCTCTAAAGTGAGCCCTTTCAAAACCTCTAAAGTGAAGAGTAACACACTAGAATCGTAAGCATTTGAACTCACAATACCAATTTTTTAAATTGTTTAATTTAAAAAATAGGAAAATAGCTACTAAGAAATGGATTCTGGTATGAGAAAGTCGAGTTAATCCACGCTCCAGTAAATTAAAATAGCATTCTAGTAACACATTTTTAAATTAACTTTCCAGTAACACAGTTTTAATATAACACTGATTTTATTGCGCGCGTTATGTATTGCAATATTTACACTCTGATTTCATCTAAAAAACCTCGGACAAAATGCAAATCGGATTTCCAATTTTAAAACTCAAAATATGTCAAACGGCCTACAAATCGAATTCTCGTTTGAAACGATTCCCAACAAAATACAAAATATTTCCAATGCATTGTCCTAAGGCACGAAATCTGTGTTTCATCTGTCAAATTCTTACAAAATGTATTTTTCCTTAAATACATTAAACTGATATACGTAACGGTCTAAAATGTTATTATGCCTATAAATATTCCTTTGCAAATCTGGATTCCCAGGGGTTTGGCATGCAATTGAACGGTATTATGTAAGATAAGCGGTATAGTTTTATTGAAGACTAAATTTTATAACCTAAACCTTCTGAAAAAATGCATTAAATGTAATATTTCAGTTACATACATTATCAGAAAATATAATATTTTGAATTCGCAAATGCATCTACATATTTTCACAAAATATCCTATCAACTAAAAAATAATTCGCTCACATGAATCATTGGCCTGCTTTATTTGGAAAAAATGTCAGTGACAATTCATGTTATTTTATATAATATCGCAAAAGTAATTCTTAATTATCAAGTAAAATGCTACACTGTCTTTTAGAACTAGGAATACACAGGGTTCTTCAAAAAAGATAGGCCAAACTTTATACACCAAACCAAGCATTTTTCGTCATAGTTTACCGGGTCGGATATTAAACGTAATGCGTTACAGGGCGCTTACTCGTTGGGAAGCGG
Source organism: Amaurobius ferox (assembly GCA_951213105.1). Classification (NCBI taxonomy): domain Eukaryota; kingdom Metazoa; phylum Arthropoda; class Arachnida; order Araneae; family Amaurobiidae; genus Amaurobius; species Amaurobius ferox. The sequence goes on from OX578141.1 coordinate 56,696,686, forward strand.
CCGCTCCGCAAACTAAAAGCGTCATTCTGTTTGTTATATTCTGGTTGAAGAAGAAGACCACATATGCAAATTTTATTTAGGGAAGAAGAAGAACCCTTATGCAAATTTTTGTAACACCGAATGTATGGCCTTATCAGTTTGCAGCTGTTATTCGCAGCTCCAACTTTTGAGACGATGGAGGAATTTAAAAATAGGGAAAAAGCCTATATGCATTTCATCTATGGATCTTCTTTTTGTGGGGATATCTCAAGAGTCTCGTCTATGATACTCCCTTTGAGTCTGAAGAGCCATAATTTTCAGCAGTTGCTGCCGAAGTACACGACATGCCTGGTCTGTTCGAGAGAGTTCGCCAATCCCTCCATCGCCGCTGTGAGACGTGCATTCAGGTTGGAGGTCGCTCTTTTGAGCCATTATTGTTTATTAAATGTCATTTTATAACTTCTAAGTCATTCTTGTGTTTTCGCCTCGCCTCATCGGTTTAACCATTAAGCGTCCACTGGCGCCTTTACGTTTCATTTTCGACATGGTAAACTATGACGAAAATGCTTGGTTTGGAGTGTACTACCACCTCTAAAGTTTGGTCCACCTTTTTTAATCACCCTGTATATTGTTTGCAAGTAAAATTAACTAGAGTATGGATCAACTCAAATTTCTCATACTAGAATCCAATTTTAGTAAGATGTTTTTTTTTTTCAAATATTATAAGAAACATTTTGAAAAATCGGTATTATAAATCCAAATGATTGCAATTATAACGTGTTACCCTTCACTTTAAACGGCTTGAAAGAATCTTTTTATTGATATTATATTTGAGATTGCACTGTCCCGGAGGATAACTTGCCCGCAGAGGGAGGCTAATGACGTCACGAACAAAAAAAATTGTATCACGTGTATTTTTCACAACGATGATTGAAACTATAAAGTATCGGGATCACTGAGCCACTTATAAACTATTTTATGCATGGTTTTATCACATTTTGTCCTATGCTGCCATATTAGAAACATATCAAATTTCGAATAAATTGCGAAGTCTTCGCGGAAACTTAAAAAAAAATGCTATCTAGTTCTAGATTTTTAGCAAAGCCGGATATAACGTTTTGGGAAAACCCATTAATATTTATGGCCACTATCGTGCACACAAGAAATAGATCACGTATATACATACATACTTACAGACGGACATTACTCCAAAAGTAATCAAAACGTGTTCAGGAGGTGTGAAAATATATATTGGCATCAAAATCTCGAATTTGAAAAGTTTCGTGAAAACAATACTTTATACCATAGTATGAGGAAGAAAAAATTAAAACGCAGATGTTATTGAAGACTGCTCCATGGTATATGTTGATTTGCATATCACACTGGTATAAAAACGATCTAATTATAAATGCAATTATTTATTATTAAAAATTAGTTAGTTTCAATATTTACAATACTTTTATTGCACATGTTAAACACATTAGATAAATATGTGCAAATTAATTTCTCATTTATTTATTCCGTATTCTGTGACAATTTTTTCCTTATAAAAATTACAGAAACTGGCAAAAACATTAGCACAATATAACAAGCCCAGAAATATCAGTTTTTGTTCGTAAAATGTACATGAGTGTCGCTTGTTCATATTTTTTTATTTTGTTAAAATATATTTCTTAAAATATAGCAGAATGAAGAATATATGGATCAAACTCTAACAATTTATATGTGAAATGACTCGTACATCTAAGTGCAATGGTAAACAATAATAATGAGTTTAGAACTATCTAATGATCGTCTATCTTTCAGAAAAAAATTAGCAGTGCGTCCAAGAAATTTCGGCTGAACGAAATTAAAACTTTGAGTCTGCTTCAATATTTTTTCATACTGTTTGTACAGATACATTAGTAGTTAAATTTAATCACGTAGTAAATGATGAACACTTGTTTCGAATCAATAAGTAAAATATAATTTGTGTGAAAAGTAAGAAAATCTTGAGTCAGTCTTGAGCATTGAATTCAAAAGAGGAATCCCATTCCTCTTTTGAAATTCGGGTTTGTTAGTTCTCTTGCGCTGACGAAGGGAATTCAACGTATCCTCGAAACAGCTGTATGCTGCCTTATCATTTTATTTGTGCATATATACGTTGCTCAAGTTTTCTTTTTACCTTATTGTTTCGAATTCCATGCAAACAAATATTTAAATAAAATGTTTAATGAATTATTAATCATTTACTTACTGAAACCATCAGTAATTTCAATTTAGAATGAAACCTTAATTACAGATTCTGAACTATTTTTCCCTTATTGAAGTAACTTAAATGGTCTGGAACATAAGCAGATATAAACGGATTTGGAGAATTTAAAATAACTTATCTGTGAGATTTCCTTAATTGCACGCAAAGCCAAAACGGAAGTCTACATAATTAGAAAAGTTTCTGTCTTCGTAATCTAAGGGATTGAGGGAGATTGACTATAGAATTATAAGATTTGTTTTAGATATAACATTTCACAACTATGGACATGTTGGGATGATTAAACACATGGCTAGAAACGGAAAGTTTTAAATGTTAAACTTACGTTACTAAAATTAATATTTAGATTCGTAATGCATTTTCCATTGTTTCCCAACAAAAAGTATGAGAAAAAGAAGTAAATAAAAGGATTACTCCGTAATATCACACACATATATATATATATATATATATATATACACTATATGATCAAAAGTATCCTGACACTTTGGAGGTTAACATGTTTTTCGAATTTCTAAACAAATACTTGGCGAAGTGTTCTGTAACTTTGGCGATGTGAAGAACATGCTTCAACGCACACTTTCCAGTAAAGTTTAGGTGGCTTGTGCATTTAGGGGACCACCATGATATTGAAAAAGGGGGAAAATATATTTCATCACCCTGTATCATAGAAAGCTGGAAATGATTTGTAACTTTCACAAAATAGTTAACTAGCTTTGTTCAATGTGTATAAGCATTTTCGTAAAACAAAAACATATATTCATGAAGATATAAACGTTTCTTTAAAAAAAAACAAATTTTGTTACATGTTTTTTGCTTACGAAATCCATAGGTTTCAATCAAATTTCATGAAACTTACAGAACATTTGCCAACGTCGACGAAGAGCATTATACTTCAACTGAAAATTAAATCATTGAATATACGATGAGATATAAGCATTTGAAGAAACTAAGTTTTTACTGCGCAGGCGCGAAACATAGCAATGGTTTTCTTTTATGATTTTGTAGTGAATACTGTAGGGCAACTTAAAAAAACTACTGGATAAAGCTACTGGTAAAAAATCCACTGAAATATCGTGAAAATTCACAAATATATCGACGATATAGTGATCAGTTTTCCTCTGATTCTCTGAAAGTACCTAGATGATAAGAGGGTTTCCACAAATTGACAGTTTACAAATTCATCGGACATTCCTTTTCTGAAAATGAACTAGTCCAATTTCATGTAAATAGTGATCACCACATACAGGTGTCATAACGGTTTTGTCGTTCGACACGGCAGACCGGAGAATTCTAACTTCCTCCAAATTTTGTAAAACCCAGGTCCGAAACTCCACCCGTCAGTGAGTGAAACTCACAGATGACTTGCACACACTAAACCAAAACATGACAAACCCTTACCTTGAAAGTCTTCTTCCGCTAGAAACATAAGTAAATACACTAATTTAAACACAAATAAATACTCCTTAAATCTTTACTAAATCCATCCTTTATTAATCAATCAATTTATATTTTTATGGAGTTACCAACATTATACAGGAGCTGAATCTATATCAGTCTCCGCACTGGACTCAGGGAACCACGATATAAAATTTAATAGCCTCCAGTTAAAATAACAATTTCCAAAAAGTAATAAATGTGGCTAAAGTAATAAATTTATCATTTAACATAAATACAATAGGTATGGTCTCAACATGGGAGCAACCGTACTCGAAGCTTTCTTTCGAATTTAGAAATTCCAAAAGTAAATATATTTTATTTCATATAAAATAGATGTTAAATTAAGTCGAGAAGTCAAATTAAAGATCTTAAGTATGTTCTAATTTACGTGAATGACTTCCGACGGGAAACTGATCCATCGAAGAACTCTCTTACCTCCGACATCGGAGATGCTGAAGAAATCGTAAACCACATCCACTTGAACCCTCGGCTATGCCGTTCCATGAAAATCGGCTCTCTTTTAGCACATGGTGGCTGAGACTCGAACAGGACTCCGTTTCATTTTTTCCACGACATCCAACATCTCGACCCGGCCCAGAGACCTCGGGTCAGATCCGTTCTTCAACGTCGATGTTCAGCAGGTAGTCGGGCTCCTCCACGATGACCGGCAGCAACACCTCCCCATTCCCACGAAGTTCAGGGACCGGAATGGTATCAGGTCTCCAACTCCGTGGTGGGCAACATAATAAAATTATGATCCGGACTAGCCCAGTGACATGGGTAGCCAGATAGGGAATGTGCGCCCCGAATCAACAAACATGCCCTTTTTATTCACCAGGGGCCAATTCTCGCCCCACCAATCCAAATTTTCTTTATTTCAAAAACTTTCCAGGGAACGCCTTCATAGCCTCGACGACAGGGTCTCGAACTCCAACAGTTCGAAAATCAACCTTCGCCACGATGTCTCCATACTTCACCAGCACAAACACGTGAATATGAAAATTCTGCATGCCATTGCATCATCCCAGCCGCGCGCAGAGCCAACCGCCTCTACACCACATTCGCGTGCCTGGGAAAACGATGACCCTGAAAATAACGGTCGAAACAAGAGCAGCCTCGAGTACGATCGCACAACACTTATTAAATTAAAAATGGCTAAGAATATTCGATTTGATTTTAAATGCAAAAGGGATATTTTTTTGATATTAAACATAGAATTGACGAGAGGGTGTTCAACAGGATAAAACAAATAATTATATAAATAAATATGTATGCCATAAATATAGAAACAGATTACAGAAGTTATAATTTCACTCGAGTGGTGCGAGGATCTCAAATCTCGACACCACACAGGGGTGTCCGGAGACTTTTGACAAAACGTGTGACAAAACATATGGCTTTTAAATCATTTCAGATCCTCAAGAAGACCCTTGGTGACATAGAATGCTACATTCTTGCATCCTTTAAATATCGCCCACGGGACAGAACCTAACAGGAGTCCGATTTTCAATTTCTCCCTCGAGGATGGTTAAAAATTAGGGGTAGGTGCCCAAACATTGTTAAATTGAATAAAACTTGAATAAGTTGCGAGTGTTAGTTTCCATGTATTTTGCAGACTTAAATACTATCAACTGACAATTATTCACATCATTAGCGTTTAAATTACTCATACGCTTTTTCGCATAATTTATAAGAAACATGACCCCAAAATGTTACAATGTAGCCTGATGAAAATAGACTTAAATCCGAACCAGATGACAAAAAGCCCTTTTCTATTAACCTTCATCCAATATTGTTTACTCGCCGATTAGAAAATCTATGTCGGCCTATACTGGGTCTAAAGTGGAATTTAAAGTGATAAAATTATTGAATTATTCATGGAGCCATTTAAAATTGGATTTCGGTACTTTGTGAATACAGATTCGGTTAATAATGCAATTAACCTACTGATATGGGTGGGTTCCGATTTAAAATATGCTTTAAAATGCAAGTAATTCTGTAACTTAACTTAGTGTTTAAAAATAAATTGTAATAACCCACTGTATTTCAATTAAGACGTAGTAAAATCTGCGAAAAAGGTTTTCATAAAAAAACTGAAATCAGACTTAAACAGAAACAATTATGCCTTGAAAATTTATAAAATCTTTATGAACGAAAATCTGTTTAAGATGGAATTAATTTTCAGTATCAAGTTATTCTATCTTATATGGATTTCACTTTATTTACGAATCTGTACATTTTGTATAGGATTGTTGAACTTAGAGACAGCATATGTCAGTGAGGGCGAGTTTAAACTGATGCGAGTTCATCTACGGCTGATAACAAGCACTAATAGAATTAGTACTAAGTACTTACACCGTGCAAAATGTAAATTTTTGGCCAGTCAGCAGTAATAAAGTCAGCAATTTTGCCTACAGAGGTGATTCTTATCGTCATTTATTAAGTTAAGTGGCGAACTTATTTGAATAAGTCATGCTTGTCCTGGAGAAGAAAGCTGCTTTTATCTTCAAAACCAACTGACGCCCAAATTTCTTTTGTACGCTCTAGTTATACGAAGATTTTATATTAATGTATACACATATTCCTATATAATTCATTATGATTACATTTTCTGATAGTTATTTCTTTTATATAATATACATCGCTTTGGTTTTGGATATTAGACATTATTCACAATTTAGAAAATGATTTTTTGTCACAATTAATATAACTGCTTCTCGTTGAATACAATTTTTTGTATTTCCTTGATAGCAAACAAATATGAATTTATATAACTACAAATGTGTTAATTGCGTTGAAGAAGCTGTGTGTATTTGTTGGGAGACAAAGTAGAACGGGGTTTTACTTTGTCGACAAATACACAGAACTTCTTCTGACCTGTTGATGACAGTTCATAACGAATGAAAACAACTGTACTCACCCAAAGTTTTACATGGCTGCTATCAAGAAAATACAGACTTTTTGAATAATGTATTGCATCGGAACACGTAGTCATTCCCTCACTTTGTTTTTTTATATTATTGTACGTTTTATTTATGCCAAAATATGTTGCACTTGCTACTTGATTAGTAATCTCTTCTAAAATAATTAATCTTCCACAATTTATGTAATTATAAGCACTTTGATATTTTTTTAATTTTACAAAGTTACCAAGATTATTTATCTGGTATATTTTTGTTTCATTTTGACATTTTATTGTTAACTATATTGTCTATATTAATTAAGGAAGATGTATGTCCGTTTGTCCGCCTAACTGTCTGTGTCATCGGCAGTGGATAATCTAAACGTCGATCAGAGATAAATTTTTGTAGACAGGTGTTTTAAAACCCGAGACGATACGCCTCGGCAAATTGTTTTTACATTTGAATTAGTTCTTTTATGTCGCAAAAATTTCAGTTCCCGGTCCGCCATCTTCTGCCCGGTTGCTGGTGCTGGAACTGCCATCTATTTTCACGTTCCTAAACATAAAGCAACAGCTTTAACATGATATTTTTGGTATCATTCCGATATCTGAACATTAGTTCAAAATTTTTTTGATTTAAAAATATTGCTCCTGAGGTTAGCGATTTCATTAATTAGGATTGTTCACTTTTCATTCGAACGATAGGAATAACTGAATGTTTACTTTTTTCGTTCACACAAATAGAGACCGAAAATATTATCATACAGTTTCGATCTACACAATCACTACTTCACAATACTACACAATCACATGATCGAGGAATTTTCTGCAAAGCTGTTAAAGGAATCTATACACGAATTTTAGTAAATTTCTATACTTTTTGTGTTTCGAAGAGAACTAGTGCTGCTACCTGTTACACGAGTAAGGGAATCCATAGATTAATAGACGAATTTTCAGCCGTCTCCGATTTTAAGATTGCTAATAATAATTTATAATTTAACACCAAACTGTATATATATATATATATATATATATATATATATATATATATATATATATATAGTGCTGAAATGATGTTTCGGAAGCATTTATCGGTCAGTCCATCCATCCTACTTAGTAACACATTTAGCGAATTTTTAAAATATCACCAAATTGATAAACATATTTGTAAATCCATAAAAATGTCATGAAATTGATAGAATTGAGCTTAATAAATGAAATTAATTGTCTTTTGTTATGGGATAGTATTGTGATGATGTTTTGTCAATTTGTCGCAAAATGGGACTATCAGTTCTACAGTCCCACTTGGCGATAAATTTGGTGATTTTTAAAATTATCTCTAAATTGAAGAAAATGTCACCAAACCTTCCATGGAGATCACATTATTCAGACGATATGATTTCCATCAATTTATTTGAAGCAAATGATATCATGTCGTTTAGCAAAGAATGTAAATCCAATGTGGTATGTGGCATACGATTTTTATTAAATCTTTTCCGATTTGAATAATAAAGATATGTATATAAAATAAATTTCTTTGACAATGCATTAATAATATAAATTGCATGGATAATATCAATTACTGTCTTCAAATTTAAACATTATTATTATTGATATTTTCGGGGATTATGGATTCAGTGATTATTGATATTTTCAAGCTATTATGCATTGTTTTATTATGACAAAAATTGTTTAAACTCATATATTGTACGTTGTACGAGTAATATTCTACAAATGCATGGGTATATCTTCTAATCTACGAGAATATAAGTAGTACAGGTATATTGGCATATATGTTGATATATATTGGTATATATTGGAATCAATTACGACCTTTTGGTATACAGATTACAGGGATTATTGGTATTTTCATTTTATTACGTCATCTGTTTTATTTTGGCAAGGATTTTGAGACTCATATTGTAATACGGGTAATCTTTTACTAACACACTGGCATATTTTCTAATCTGTGACAATATAAGTGGTATGCGCGGATATATATATATATATATATATATATATATATATATATATATATATATATATATATATTCCCATGTAATTTTAGCACTTTCATTCTGGCATATATTGGAGTCAATTACGAGTTTATTGATATTTTCAATTTATACATGTAATGTACTAATACAGGTTATATTTTCTAATATTCGCGTATATAAGTAGTTCGGATCCCATACCATGTTAATGCTTTCATTTTGCATATATTGATTCAATTCCTTTTTCCTTTTTTTTTTTGTAAATTTGCTTACAAAGGGGGCCAGGATATATCATTCTTCAGATCTGCCCGTGAAGATAATTTTTTATAGCGAGAAAAGAGATTCTTAAACTTCTTTATGGGAACATTGTAATTAATATTTTAACAGAATATTTTGATTAAATATGTCATTTAATATACTATAGGAATTTGCACATGATTGTGAATTTTAAGTTTCTTTATATTATATACTCCGTACGAAGAACGTGTATGCTGCTAGTATATATATATATATATATATACAGGGTGAGTCGGAATTGTTTTTACAAAAGTAGAGGGGTAATAGTACCCCACCAGATGAGCAATAATTACCATGGAACATAGGTTCGCATTGCACTCTGAGAGGCAGAAAAGAGGCACGTCGAACCGCGCCGAGCATGACGCAGTCAGCGCCTCGGACGTCATTGTGTACCAGCCTACGTAGTATCTTCTACGCCAGACACGAACGCAGTTACCGTATGCAAATCTCCAGGGAGCAAAATCAGCATAACTGGCTCCTAGTAGGTTCCGGCGATAGCCAATCAAATCACACCTTGCCGTTTAAAAATCGACACAACTTCAACGCTGCAAGTTATTCCCGTGATAACACCGTCCGACACGTTGCGTGAATGTTATGGCGGAGTACACCTACGAGGAACTGGCCGACATGCACCTTACATACTGTGAAGCCAAAGGGAATGGACGCGCAGCACGAAGATTGTACGAGCAGCGGTTTCTAACGTGTCGTATTCCCAGTCATCCTACCTTTAATCCACATTAACACAATACCCGGAATCTTCGACAGGGTGCGTCAGTCATTCCTTCGCCGGTGTGAACGGCGAAACGACACGCGTGGTCGCCACTTTGAGCACTTGCTGTGAGTTTGTCGCTGCACAATAAATCTGTTTGTACAACGTTTGGTATCGCTCATGCGCTTTCCCAACACTGGTGTACGTGCAGGTTCGTATTCTAATTTTACTCTTTTCTGCATCTCTCAGTGCAATGTGACCCTATGTTCCATGGTAATTATTGCTCGTCTGGTGGGGTACTATCACCCCTCTGCTTTTATAAAAACAATTCCGACTCACCTTGTATCTATATACATATATAAATTTTTGGTGTTTTGTAGACGTATTGGGCGACTACGCCTTACGTCAAAATTAATGAATGAATTAAATTAATTCCTGCATTAAATACAGGGTAACGTCGATACAGTTTCCAGGTGCAGTTTTCATAGGGAAGCTATTTTTAAAATATTAGAATGATTTTTTTCCATTTTTATATTTAAAAATATATTAATTAACTTGTCTAAGTTTCGCTTCAATAATCCATGTTTAAAATAGACAGATGGGACCATTTATCCTTCTATAAACCTAATCCGAAGTTTGAGCGATTAAAAAAAATTGCTCATCGACTGGAAATATTGCTTACGTGTTGTAGATATATAATTTGATATGTCAATTAATTGGCGAATTGAAAATGCCAAACTATGTTTCGATTAAGTGAGCTTGAAATATTTTAGAGTCTTATAAATAACTAAAAACTCTAGTTTGTTACCAGAAGTGACTTATCGGTGCGATTTATCAATTTCTAACAGGATGCAGTTTCTGCTGGGCTACCTTTCAGCATCAATCAATGTAAGAAACGACCAATTGCCATGTGACAAAGTTATTAAGAGAGAGAGACAAATGTATTTTATCAAATATTATATATCACGTGCAGTCATTTCACAATGATAATATTTTCATACATTTGGTATCCCTATTTCCAGACTTTTACATTGATCAAACATGCTTCTGATATTCATAGATTTTTTATATGAAACATCTTAGGGCGTGAGGTAGAGTATATCTTGAAAGAAATGTGACTTATATGAAATGGAAGTATGTAGCGGAATTGTCGGCATATTGTTACTAATATATAACAGAAAAGCACTGGTATAGTTTGAAGGTCTGGGAGGATTGACCATGGCGATAAATTCTGTAACTTGGTTTCGAAATCGGCGAAATATTTTTGGTGAGTTTTAGATACTTCTCGAATTTTGCAAATTGTTTAAGAACTTCACGGTGCTTTTACTAGAACGTTCGCAGGGTATGGTATACAAGCTGGCCTTCGTTCAACTAGGTTGTTGACGTGGTACGAATAAAAGTATCTGCCGAACTCAATAAAAAAACAATGTATAATTTTTCTTCTCATTATACGCAATTTAAGCTGCATTATTATAGAATACTGGTAAATAAGTGTAAAAAATTTAAATTTTAGATCTGAGACATCTGTACATCATCTGCACTACATGTCAGTAGGCACTTGTCGATTGCTTCGACTTCCCAGTTGAGTGACTGCAAATGTTACATACAGTCACAACACCATGATAACCAGTTTCAGTTGTTATCGTCAAAAGTTTCGTCATTTATAGTTCGACTCGGACGAAATTAACTGCATTGTAATAATCTATTAAGACTGTATACTTAAAAACAAATCAAAAAATTTCGTAAAACGAAACAAATCAAAACCTTTCCGTTGGTACCTTGTACCATTGTCACACACATCAACTGAACTTCACTAAGAAAATTTAAAAAAAAATTATATTCAGAAAGTTTTCACATATCCTGTTGCAGTAGATTTTGTTATTGAAAGGATATATGTTTATTTTCCAGCATACAAACCTAAATATTTCCTAAAAATATTAATTTATGCTGGAAATATTTAAAAATATACAGTTGTAACCCGAGATGAGTTATAACTCCAGTTTGTACTTTGTCATCTTTTCAGCTATCAACACTATAACTAAAGATTTGTGTTTTTGTCAAAGCGCATATACATTTAAGAAAAATATTAATTTATAAATATATGACACATTATGGAATTTAAGAAATGAAATAATAAATTAAGCAATCTTTCAAGAAAAAATATCTTGTATTACTAGTTTATATAAATATATCTTCATAATTCTCTTCAGGCTTGACTTCTTCAAAGAACATTTTCTAATGGAATATTTACTATAAAGGTTTGAAGGTTAAAAGGTTGAAGAATGAATTAATATTTTGACTATAGTGACATTAAATTTTGAAAAGATCATTAAAATAATCATAACCTTTAATAATGTTACACAAATGATCATTTTCGTTTGTTAACTCAATTAACTTATTTTTCGAATAACTCTAAATGGACAATTGTCAATATTGATAACATCCGCAATAATCACTATATTCTATATAGGGTGTCCCATCAAGACCGCTCAAACTCTGCACAGCCAGAGTTCTCGCTTGGAATACATAAAAATTGGCCAAGAACTGTACCTCTACGACTCATAGTTTTCGACAAAAAATGCGAGAGAAAAGTGTGACGTCATATCCGGTGTACGAAAAAACAACTTTATTGGAAACATGAACATCGGTATCTGCATATGTTTACATAAGAAGAAGTTCAAAATGTTCACCGCGCATACCGAGGCATGCATACGCGCGCCGTGGAATGACGTCAAGCCGTCCTTTGAATCGTATTTAAAAGACTTCATCTAGTAGCTACCGGTAATCTTCGCATGGTTATAATGTATTCCGTACGTGAATATTGCGACATGTACTTTATGCGCGCGCATGCATGCCTTGATATGCGTGGTGGACATTTTGAACATATTCCTATGTAAACGTATGCAAATACCAATGTTCATGTTTCCAATAAAGTTGTTTTTTCGTACACCGGATATGACGTTATACTTTTCTTTCGCATTTTTTGTTGAAAACTATGGGTCGTAGAGGTACAGTTCTTAGCCAATTTTTATGTATTCCAAGCGAGAAATCTGGCTGTGCAGAGTTTGGGCGGTCTTGATGGGATACCCTATATAGAATATAGTGATTATTGCGGGTGTTATCAATATTGACAATTGTCCATTTAGAGTTATTCAAAAAATAAGTTAATTGAGTTAACTAATATTTCGTGCAACCGAAATAGTTTATCATGTTATGATACGAGAAAATGACAAACATACCAACGTTAATAAAATTGTGGCCTGGATCTTATACATCATATTTTCACTGTCAAATAAATAAATTCATTGTATTATGTAGGGAAAGTTATGTGCTGCCCAATTCAAAATTTTTATTTTAGCATTTATAAAAGCCTACGTTCTTTTATTATACCAGTAGTAACTTATACTATCTGAATTATCAAAATTCATTTTATTTTAATCTTAGAGCAGTAATTTTTTGTTAAGCTTCCAATGTTTCTTCGCTTTTCAATCCAATACTTTTATATTTGTTTAGTTTTTAATACTTACATAGGTTTACCATATTTCCAAATTTAATGATCCAATTTTCTTAATGCACCTTCAAACTCTTTTAGAAAAAATCCGTTATTGATAACTATTGCTTTTGAAGACATAGCATGATTAGCTGCCATTATCAGAGGCAGGAATCTGTTGGCGTCAAACTTTTTCTCTTTCACTTTGTTTTCTCTGCTGATAATTTCCTATTTTTTGAATAATAACATACATGACCGTTTTTGAACACTTTAAAACTGTGCTTTATTTATATGTTTTTCTTATGAGATATGAGGTATGATATCATGAGATATCATAAATCAGATATGATAATTATATCATTAATGTTATTATATGTTATTAAAATAAAATATTTTCACATCACATATTTCACATAATATATTTTCACATCCCTGATTTTCACATAGCATATTTTCACATAATTCATGCTCGTTTAATTCATTTTCTTATAGTACTATCACTGTATATAAGATTATTAGCAAAGTTATTTAGTACCCCCAATAACTTTGAAAATAAAGGCCCATAAGAATGCACGTTAGGTCTACCTATAGTAAAGTGACCATACTAAATCAAATAAAGGTGATTTCAGCGCCTCTAGCGGAGACTTTAAGCAGTTAGGATAATGAATTCGGTAACAAAGCAAGGTAGATGAAGTAAAGCCAATTGCATAGTTGTAGAGAATTGTCAAATTAATATGAATATATAACAGGAACGAACGAAACGCGTATACGTAAGACAATAAATATATGTCAGAAAGTCGTATCAGCAGGGCTTGTAACACGGCGAAATATGCAATATTTGTCAGAGTATACGGCAATACTCTTTTTTTAGAATTTAAATGTGCATTGTCTATAACGGAGGTTATTTCAAAAAGGCTATACACTAGATTTTTGTTCATGTATGTGTTGTTTATTACTATATCACCAGTGATTACCCGCTACAAATCACGGGAACGTTTTTATCCACTGCAAGTAAAATGTAAAATATCTTAAGGTTATATTTTTATGTCAAATGTATCTTCAAAAATAATGTTTTACCTTAAATTTTGTATGATATTATTTACCTTAGTAAAACAATTCAAAATTATCTCATTAAATCGGTTTTGATATACTCTTTCTCGAGTGACCGGAAAATAATGGCAGAAGTGCTGAGTGTTGGTTAGGCCTAACGGTACGACTACAGAGATTCATCCGTATGCATATGGAAAGATAATTATATAAAGACATTTAAAAATAACTCAATTTTTTACCTCATTAAAAGCGAATAACAACATGCTCATATGCTTGTCGCCATGTGGAAAACGATAATAACATGCGTAAATTACTCATACTCGAAATTATGTTGTTTGATAATATGCTTGTTGCCATTCGGCAAATCATAGTAGGGTGCGTAAATTATTCACACCAGATACTATTATGGTGTTTGATTCCTGAATACGACCACGACATATTCTGCATGTTGGGCTGAGTAGTTTGGCATGTATTGTCATATTATACACACTACGGCTAATTTCTAAGTGCGTAGAAATTGAAGAATAGACGACTGACGATATTTACTTGTACATTTGCTTTTTCATGGAAATGTACTTACCCTAATGAATAAACATTGGAAAATTATTTTGTAGTACTGTATTATATTGAATATTTAATGATAGCTTTCGTAACTTCTCTTATGATAAATCTATTTAGTCAGGATTTTTTTCAAGATGACGGTAAAAATCCCCATAATAACTACTAGGGTGCAATGACAATTTTAGAATGACGATTTGACAACTATGACAATTTGACGATGGCGATTTGACAATGACAATGACAATTTGACAGCTATAAGAAAACGGCGACGTCAAAAATGTTGGGAAAAGCGACTTTGATACAAGTTTTAAATTTTGATTTAAAGAATAAATTCTAAGCACTTTGAAAAAATAGCTATATATACATACATATATATATATATATATATATATATATATAAGTTAACTATAAGGGTAGAAACTGAACTTGAAGAGACATATTATAGCACCCAAAACTAATCAGAAGAATCCTATTGATTACTAGAATAGAATTCAGTGGAATGCAAGCCAATAGATGTAATATGCAATAAATAGATGTAATTTTATTGTACAGTTATATTACTAAAGATTTTATATTGTTAACCTAACGTGTAACATATGCTTAGTATTTAACATTTAAATAATGTTCACTCTTTGAATTTGTTTATATATATATATATATATAAACAAATATATAAACAAATATATATATATATATATATATATATATATATATATATATATATATTTATAATCAAAATATTCACTCTGGCTAAAACATAAAGTGATGTAAATTTATCAGCCTAACTAGTGACGGCACATCAGTCTTACGGTTTTTTGGTACTTCTACTGTATTGCAGCAGCTGAAAATTTGCATTAATCTATAAATCGAGAAGTACTGGAGCCAAAAAAATTTCAGGTCACGTATCTAGTTGTCAGCACAGGCGATTATATTTATAAACTAATGTTAATGAACCGTTGGAGCACATTTGGGCACTATTTATGCCAACAGTCACGTTCATAAAGTTGTTTCTGTTCTAGATATTGATTTTAAATCTGTGGTGAGAAATATGTGATTATTTCATTTTCAATACAAACTTTTTTTTTTGTAGAATTGCGTCTTATTCCCCAATGTTGGAATGCAATATGCTAGTAACAAGGTAAATGGATTATTTAAAGGGAAATTTATGAAAAACATTCATATGGTGACCAGTGGTGTTTCACTTCATTTTTGACGAACCTATTAAGCATTTTTATGCTCTTTTGCACATGCAATTTGTACAATTATATGATTTTTTTAAAAAGCGACAGTGACATTTTCAGAACGAAAAGTGGAAATACTTAGTGAACCCACAACCCTTTCTAAAATTTAATGCTGAATCTATATCCGCCATTATCTTAGCTACATTTATGGATAATCATGATAAATAGACGTTAAAGGGAAACTGCAACTTTTATAATTGAAAGTGACATCCACAGAACTTGAAGTGGAAATAGTTAGTGAGACCACTAACCGCTCTGGAAATTAATTTTGAATCAATAGCAGTCGTTATTTTAGCTCTATCTATAGCTAATCTTGAAATAAATGTTGTAAAGAAAGGTTTTGCAATCAGAGGTGACATCTCCGGAGCTTAAATCCTTAGTAAACCCTCTACTCCCTCTGGAATTTGATGCTAAATCCATATTAGTCATCATTTAAGCTATATGTATTGTCAATCCTGAGAATTAGACGTTTCAAAGAACATGTTTGAAGTGGAAAAAGAACCGGAAATTGAAATCTTCAGAGAACCACTCTGCCTTTTTTAAAAATTGATGCTGAATTCATATCAGTCATCATTAAAGCTTTATAGTAGATCCTGAGAGAGAGATGCGTCAAAATGTTTTTTGCAAAA
This sequence comes from Amaurobius ferox, assembly GCA_951213105.1. Classification (NCBI taxonomy): domain Eukaryota; kingdom Metazoa; phylum Arthropoda; class Arachnida; order Araneae; family Amaurobiidae; genus Amaurobius; species Amaurobius ferox. The sequence goes on from OX578141.1 coordinate 56,713,229, forward strand.
TCAATAGCATGGCCAAATTTTTGTTTCCAATAACATACATAAGAATTATTTCAAAAAAAAAATATATCTGGCGATATAGGAAAAAATTTTAAAATTATAAATTCACAACTCTAACTTATTTTAGAACATTTGTTAAATATTGCTTTATGTCATTGATAACTAAAAGTAACAAAATAAGGTTGTTTTGTAATTTTATATACACTCATGTCTAAAAGTCAAGCAAGAAACGGAAAAAAGTAGCATATTCAGCGAAAGAAACAACGTGCAGCTACTAAATTTACATACATGACAGGCACATGCACGCGGAAACTGGCAGACAGAAAACATTTTGCATACCAACATTTTTAACGACAAACGTATTAGGTATAGAAACGGCATGTTTTGTTCAGAGCCTGTATCTCCTTATTATGGATTTTACAAGGAAAAACAAACTAGCCAAATTTTGAAAAATGAGTAGATGACATCATCTAATGGATGCCAGGCGATGGGAGGTAATAGAACATCTCGAAGGGACCCAGCGATAGATGAAAGTAGGACGAGTCCTAAATGTCAATCGTTCCGTCATTTGCCGTCTGTGGAACCGGTATCAAAGTGATGGAACAGTGTCGGGAAGACCAGTAAGTGGCCGTCCAAGGATCACAATCGCTCAGGATGACCGTTTTCTGTAGCTGCAAGCACGACGCCATAGGTCAATAACTGAACATCAGCTTGCTCCCGAGCTCGCAACGACGGCTGGAGGTTGTTGTTGAGACCCAGACCGTCCGACCTACCAGAAAGGTGTAAGGTAACGGTTTGGACGGCCGGGAAGTGCCACCCAATTTAGACCGGAACCCAGTGGGGGAGGCATCCACAGGGACCGTACCCTGCTTCCCCTACCACCAACCTCTCGGAAGGACTTACGGACCCACATGTTTAACGTAATCGTACTCCGCAAGAACACGGCGGCATTTATGGCAGCGTGCAAATACAGCGCGCCAACCACCGGGCTGCCGCGCCCGAAATCTGCCAACAGCACACGGTGTTCCCAGGTGGTCACCCACCCAAGTACTAACCGCGCCCGATGCAGCTTGACTTCGGGGATCTAACGAGAACCGGTTTTTTCAGCACGGTACGGCCGTTGGCTACGACGGCTGGAGGTGTAGTATCTCGGCAAACGGCTTAGAGAAGGCTACATGCAGGGCATCTGTATGCGAAACGATCAGTGGTTTGTGTCCCTCTGACGAACTCGCATAGATGGGCTCTCTTAAACCGAGCTCCAGATCACCTTACCTGGACTCCAGAAGAATGGGGTTCTGTGTTCTTCACAGAGGAGTCATGGTTTAGTGTACAGAGGGATTCCCCAACGTTATTGGTCTGGAAAACGCCTGGAACTCGCTATCAAGCCAGTAACTTCCGCGAAATGCACGCATACAGATGCGACAGTTTGGCAGGGATTTCTATCGCGCTCGCAGTGATCGACAGATCTTCCCTCGCGGCACTGTGACTGCAGTGTGGTATGGAAATGGCATTCTTGATTAATATGTTTGCCTATTTCTTTTATCCATTCATCCTGATGCCACTTTTATGGACGATAACGCGCGAGTTCACAGGGCTCTCATTGTAGGTCAGTATCTAGAATCAGAAACACTGCTTCGTATGGAATGCTCATCGAGATCACCCAACATGAATTTCATCGAGCATGTATGGGACATAATTGGCATATGTTTAAGTCCTCTCCATGACCCTTCCCGGAGCCTGTACGAGCTAAGAACATGTCTGTTGTGTGAATAGGTACATATAACCCAAACCGCCATAGATGATTTTATTCTTAGCATGAATCGACGCAGACGGACATGTGTTTCTAGTATAGGATATCACATTTTGTACTGACAGACCTCCATCAATGAACTGTTTTTACAGCCCAAAATTCCATGTTTTTATTTATCTATTTTACTTAATAATTTATTGATAATTTTCTTTGAATTTTACCACTCTAGTGTCTTTTCTTTTGCTACATGATCTGTGAAAGGTTCAATGGATTCTAATAAATAATTTTCTTTTTATCCGATTTTTTTCTCTTTGTCGCTTAACTTTGGATCAATTGGGTATTTTGTTTCAAAATACCTTTACAGTAATTAAATTGCCCTGACAAAGGATCTATTCTTAAACAACAAAATCATTTAATTGGATCTAACTGTACCTTTCATACATTTAATGAATATGTACAAAAGAACCTTTATTAACTCTCAAACATAGTTATCTCATTAATCAAATTCGTGTCAATCACAAGACCCGTTTATACACAGTAAGCGAATTTTAGTTTGGATCAAATCTCCGATAAGTAATCCTATCTGCAATTAATTTATTTAATTACTAAGGTCCCGATTAAATTTCGGTATTCTATAAATTATATTTTAAAATGTACACTCACGGACAATTCACCAAGAAGAAAACATGGTATAACCGCGAAATGATGTAAATAGCTAGAGGGCGGGCTGGTATGCAAATGACCCTAATCTGGTGTGATGTGATTGCGCACGAACGTACACCAGTGAGTGGCGCTGTAATCATAAGCCAGCAGCCTTATAAATCGGTATGTAGTCGACACCCCATGAATGCGAGAAGCTTCGATCGACGCAAGAACGAGTACGGAGTGAAAAGAATGGTGGGTGGATGTCAGAAACGTCGATATACGCAACTGACGGACTTCGCGAGATGCCTGATCATCTGGCTGAAAACCGTAGGGTGGTCAGCGTGACGGATAGCCCGTCACGTGGATCGTTCGGACTGTACCGTCCGACGATGTTGGAAACACTGGCCACGGGACGCCACCCAGACACGGGGGACCGGCTTTGGACGACCAGGCATACCACGAGTGGATATGATCGAATGATCGTAAGCAGACACGTATCGAGCCCACACGACCCGATCAGCGATGCAGGCACACGTAGCGGTTTCTGTGTGCCCACGAACCGTATCTATACGCCTAAAGGAAGCGAATCTGCGATCCCAGCGTCCCTTACGTGTGCTGCTGTTACCACAGAAACATCTTCGGCTCCGTTTGCAGTGGTGTCGGCCCAGAGCACCATGGAACGTCACAGATTGGCGATGTGTGGTATTTAGCGATGAGTGCCGCTTCATTTTGGGGGCCGATGATCAGCGTGTCTGGGTGTGGGGGTCTTCTGCACAAAGCCATAATCCCAACCTCGTTATCGAGCGCCACACCAGTCCCACTGCAGGCATCATGGTATGGGGAGCCATATCCAGACACTTCCATGGCCTGCTCGCTCCCCAGATCTATCCCCTATCAAACATGTGTGGGACCAGTTGCAATGCCAGCTGTCTCGTTGCCGCAATCTTCGGGATTTGGAACGTAACGTCCAACAGAAGTGGACTCGTCTGCCGCAGGACAAGATTAGGCGTCTGTTAGATACCATGCCGGACCGTATTGCTGCTAGTATCGCAGCACGAGGCGGTGCGACGCCCTATTGAGAATGAACGGACTGAGTACCACAGCTCCCTTTGTACGTGTTCTGCTGCGCTGTTTTTGTGATTATGTATATCATTCATCTATATTATCAGCACGAGGCGGTGCGACGCCCTATTGAGAATGAACGGACTGAGTACCACAGCTCCCTTTGTACGTGTTCTGCTGCGCTGTTTTTGTGATTATGTATATCATTCATCTATATATGTCCATCAATAATATTTCAGGTCCATCCTATGCTTCCTTCTTGGTTCGCAACTTTCTTTGTGCGTGAGTGTATTTTACAAATTGTTTAATACTTTAGAATTTTATATGTGGAAATAAAACTCCAAATCCAAAACAATCTTAAATTGACAGTGTTTATAATCATTAAATTATTAATAATTAAAATTCAGTCAATTTTTAAGACTTTATTTTGCAGGTTATTTTAACTATCTTCGAGTGTTTTTCTTCTTATATTTGTTAGACTAATGTCAAATCCATATTAATTGATTAGACATTGTGTAAAGAACATTGCTGCCCCATGGATCTTTGTAGTAGCCAGCCGACACATTACTATTAAGCTACTGGGAAGTAATTGGAAGATCTTAGAAGAGAGCTCTGCATTCTCCACACTCTAATGTCAGATTGCCAAGCAACTGACAATCTGACTGACCACTTCCTGATTTTTTTTTATTGCAGATTGACCTCTTGATGCTATTTTATCCCAAAATTAACTTTCTGCGTGATAGATATCCTCCAGATTTGAAAACGGTACCTTATATTCAAGAGTCCACTGAATTCGTGCTAGTCATACTAGGGTCATTTTCAGACCTCCGACAAGTTTGAACTAACCTACAGGGTTCATTTGTTCGGGCGCCATTGTAAAAATCCTTGCTGCCCCAAACGGGAATAGGTCCACCTTCGTATTAACCAGTTGACGCCTACTTTTGTTCTACTGGGAAGGAATTGCAAGCTTGAAAGCTCTTATCATCGATGTGGACTCTGCAATCGTTATTTGACAATTATTATTGACGGGCATGAAAAATTAGCATCAAATTACGATAAGTAAAAGTGATGTTAATGCAACGTGATACTCTTGTACTCCCTATGGTATGAAAAGTAGAGGTTGAGTTAATCTGCAACGTGCTTACTCTTGCATTTTCTCAGATATGAAATGCAATTGCATCCAGTTTCAACTTTTTTGTGCAAATATTCCTGCGGTGTGAATATTTTTTTACACTCTAATAAAATCGTATTTTAGCTTATACAAAATATTGTATACCTAAATTTTCTGTATATGGTCTTATTTCAGGTGCCAATTTAAAGTCGTACAACATCTTTTGCCATTTATTTAAAAAATTTTGCTATTTATTTCATGCCATTATAATTGAATTATATAAAATGTGGATGTTGCGTTTGAAAAACATTGGAGGTAAAATGAGAATAAATTTAAATATAGTCCCTAATAAGAATTCGTGCAATTGTAAAATGTTTAAGACTCTTTGAGGAGAGTCTTTTATTTTTTCCAAAAATTAAAAAAAAATCAGAAATTTCCTGAAATTTGAGTACTTGTTACGCACGGGTTAATATTATTCTATTTAAAAATAAAAGACATTTCAATAATATTACCACTGTAACAAATTTAAGGGGTGAGACAAAATAAATTCAGACATTTTAAGAAAGGATATATATATGATAGAATAGAGAAGTTGCAACTCAAAAACCCCAACATTGAAAAATGCCTAACAAATAAAAAAGTATCAAACAAAGAATCATCAATCAAGTGGAAAATAAAATGCAAACCTCTAGGTATCAAGCTGAACACAAACAACAAACATCAATGGAAAGTAACCGATAATAGAAAATTAAATAAAATCCAAGCATTAAAGCATTTTCACGTGGGAAATCCCTAGGCATAAACAAATCCATTGTTTATTTCGATAAAACTCTTCTTGAAGTCCAAGTATTTTATCAAAATGAACACAAAATGCATGTTTCTGATATCAGTGATAGATTATATCTATAAACACTGATAACTTGGACTACATACATAAAGATTGAAAATTATAGGAAACAAGAAAACCTGAAAAAACACAACATATATGTGATCCATTGGCGCCTTGAATAAAGAGACCACCAATGTTGCCAATCGCAAAAAATAAAAAGTTGATAACTGCTGTTGCCAATCGTGATAAACAAATAACAGTAATGCGAAAAGGCGATAAAATGTAATATTCAACTGTAGGAGTTACAAAATATTGGGGCAGGTGATAATAGAAAACATAGAGGCTAAATTATAAGGGGATGTAAATACATAGTAATGCTTATTCAAGAGAAAGTGGATGTCTGGCTAATATAAGATACTAAGGAGAGAATTTAAGTATATTCAACCATCCAAACTTTTTAACTATACGTTTTACTAAATATGCTGGATACTTATATAATTTGCTGGCAATGTTTAGATTATTAATATGAATAGCATGAAATTTTTTATGTGATAATCTATAAATTCTAAAAAGTTGATTAAGTATAACATTTCTAAACAATTGAATCGAGTTACAGGAATTAAATGGTAATATTTTATTAATGTTAAAATTAAAATAGTCTTTTTTATCATATAAATTCGAAATTATCCTATTAGTAGGTTCAAACATTAGATCTAAATCCAAAAAATTAATGTTATTACGAATAGTGGCTTCATTAGGAATTAGTTTATATATATATATATATATATATATATATATATATATATATATATATATATATATATATATATATATATATATATATATATATTTGTATATATATATACATATACATATATATATATATATACATATATATATACATATATATATATACATATATATATAGAATGTCATATAACAGAAACTACCATAGTACAAATAGTACAAAAACAGTTATCTAGACCAATAAGAGCAATGCAGCTTGAAGTAGTATAGAATAGTATAGTAGTAAAAATTGAAAGATTGGACATGAAGTCAGTCAACAGGTAATACATAAAAGGCCTAGCGGGATTGTGACCCCCTAGTTCCCGTTTACAAGTCGACTTTTGCACCAATGGCAACACTCACGGAGCCATGCATTACCTGCGGTTAAATTCAGTACAACGCCGAAACAGAAGACGTCCATACGAAGTATATATCAAACGTAAAAGGAAAAAATCCCCCAACATAAGAGCAATATATAATTGAACCGACACATAAGACTAAACCTACTCAATATACGAACTACAAATACCATCCATCCATCCAAATCACTCACGTCAATTTTACACGCTTAAATAGTTCCTCGCTGTATCGATGCTATTTTATTTCCTGAAATAAAGGTGTTGCCAAAATCCCTACTGAATGTATCGGAAACTTTACTATGTACCACATTGTAACATTGACAAATAAATATTAAAGGATAATTTTCTGTTATTGCTTCCTTAATAAATATAGAATCATTTTTGATCCTATCCTTTCCATAAGAATGCATTCTTTCACTATGTTTAAAGTGATTAATGACTATATTGCGAAATATCCTGATACTTAAATTAGAATACTAGTTAATTATATAATGTATTCTAAAACTGTATTGTCTTCTTTTATCATAAATAGTATAATACGTTTTTTTGCCAGGTGTTAAATATATACTTATATCCAGATAGTTGATTGCCTTTGTTTTATCAGAGATATTCTCAATAAGATTCAAGCAAGCTGAATAAAAGGAAAAATCAAATTCATACCCGTCTCCTGTGTTTTCGTATGCTATGAGGATGTCACCAATAAATCGAAAGTATACTATTTCGTTTATAAAGTAATTTCCTTTTTCATAATGGTGTAAATATAGATTTGCTAATAATGTTGAGCATCCTCCACCCATTGGTACTCCTTTAATTTGTTTGTAATATTCAGTACCATTATACAATATATTTTCATACAATACGATGTCCAAAACGTGTTTAAACTTTTGAATTGTGACACTTTGCTGTAATTCAAATGTCTCATGTATTTGCGTCAATATACTATATAGATCCTCCAAATTTATATTGCTGAATAGATCTTGGAAATCATAGCTTCTATATAATTGGTTTGCAGGTTGTTCAAAATTCCCAAAACTTGATCGCTGTTTTTTATCATGACGGAACCATTTTTTAAAAGATGATTCAATACAGGTTGTAGATATGACTTCAGTAGCATATTAGCCATTGTGGTATAAGTTTTAAATGCTACTGTAACTGGACGAAACTTCACTGTTTTTTTGTGAAGTTTGGAAATCAAGACCAAATACGGGTAACGTATATGTTTCAAATCACTCCCAATTCTCTTATGTAGTGCACAAATTCGATTATTAATTTCATTATGTTGCACATTGAGCTTTTTATAGATTTCCTCATCTTGATAACTTTTTTTAAGAATCTTCATGTAGTATGTTATGCATGTGAACGTGAAATTAGATGCTGCCTTGTCTGTGTAGGTAACTGCATATTTGTTCCATAAATCATTCAGTTCGTCACGATTTACATTACTCCTTTCCCTTTGTTTAAATGAAGGAGGATAAAATCGTCGAAATTGAAAATTTACACGATCTCGCCATTCATCAAATGCATTCATAGGCAAACTGTATTTTATTGCCATACTATATATAAATTCCTTCAATTCCTTATAGTAATTCCCATATATATCATAAAATTCCCCTGACCTGAATTTAGTACCTTTACTAAATGCTTTTCGTAGTTAACTCGTATTAATCACGTTCAAATCGTCAGTCACTAAGTGTTTATGATCATCATCTATAAATGGGCTTGATGTACAATGACACATCAGATTCTTATATTGCCCCATATTCTTACCAATTGTATTGTAATTATATACCTTACGTCCCATTGTCAACACATAACGGTATGATATACAAATTTTAATTTTTCTAATTGGAAAGTGTCTTTGATGATAGTCTAAAATTTTTTTAAAAGGAATATTATTAAAAGCTCTATTTCTAAAAGTTGTCATTAAAAATTCTTGTTGTATATCATTGATTTCTTGATTTCATTGATTTCTTGACCTTTTTTGCAATATCGATATAAAAGATCTGTTTTGCATATTAATGGAGATGTTTGAAAAATATGAGATGCAAAACCTTATTAAAAAACATATTTATAAGTGTCTGATCGAAAAGGTCTTGTTTGAAAATGTGCTTTATGATGGAACTGAATTTTATAACTGCGTAATGGCATTCCAATGGGAGGGGCTTGCTCCTCTATTCTTGCTGATATATACTTGAACAAATACGAAGAGGGAACTCATATATTAAATGAGATTGTATACATTCGTTATGTGGATGACATATTATATGCATGCCACGATGACCGGGATCACTTGGATTTTACTTTTTTTCCATCAAATTTGACATTGACAGAAACTACCCGTAACATTGATAATAGTATTAATTTTTTGGATTTAACTATATATAAACAATCTAATGGTAAAGTTGGTTTTAAATTATATGATAAAAGAAGAGACTTTAATTTTAAAATAAATTACATAATTAATTGGCATTCTTGTCTGCATCGTAATGTTTTCAGGAACATTATTATAAATTTTTTAACAAGAAGCAAACGATTGAATTGCAGTGCAGAAAATCGTTATGTAAGTGATCTGGGCTATCTAAATGAAGCAATTGCAAAGGGTTACCCTTTATGTTTTCTTAGTGACATTTTATGTAAATTTTTCAGCATAACCGTAACTGAAATTTACAACTTATATTTAAATAGGGGTACACTTTCAGTCTGATCTAAAGATACGCAGCATTGCGGATGTCAATGTTTAACTGTCTGATGGAGTTCAATTTATACAAAGTAAGAGTCTATTACTTTTTGGAGGATAGAGTGGTGAAGTGTATGCGGGGCTTGTTTATCTTGATATATCGGTGTTAGATATTTGATATTTAAAATGTATTTTGTGTTTCTGTTTGGATGCAGTAAATCTCGATGTTTCTGTTTCGGTGTAAAGTCAGTATAGGTCTTTCAACATTTTTACATTTTTAATTTTAGTATATGTACTGGGTATGCGACATTGTATCCGCTTCCGGGAGTGTCATCATGACATGAAGCTGGCTAAACCAGGAAGTGGGGGTCACAATCCCCCCCGGCGAAATTTTGATACACTGTCATTCTTCATTTTTCTACATCTTTTGTAGTATATAAATGTACTTGTTTGAGCAGCATAGCGCCTTTGGGTATATTTTCAGTAGATTGTTTTAAATGAGGTTAATAGTTATATTTATATGTATATTCTTTTAAGCATCTCGAAAAGCAGCATTGCGCTTCTGATCTTAAATAAAATAACATAAAATGAATCTTATATATATATATACATATATATATATATATATATATACATATATATATATATATATACATTATATATATACATATATATATATATATATATTATATATATATATATATATATTATATATATATATATATATATATTATATATATATATATATATATATATATATATATATATATATATATATTATATATATATATATATATATATATATATATATATATATATATATATTATATATATATATATATATATATATATATATATAATATATATATATATATATATATATATAATATATATATATTATATATATATATATAT
>OX578141.1:56723559-56843559 GCA_951213105.1 Amaurobius ferox
TATATAATATATATATATATATATATATATATATATATATATATATTATATATATATATATATATATTATATATATATATATATATATATATACATACATATATATATATATATATATATATCCCAGATATCCCAGATTCCCGATATCCTGTTTTCCATTTATTATTTCTTTATATATGTAGTCCAAGTAGAAATAGTTTATAGATATATCTATCTATTTCTTCAGAAACATACATTTTTGTGTTTGCTTCTACAAGACACTTGGACATGATTACGAGTTTTGTAGAAATGAGCAAATCCTGATTTAGGCTTAGTCCCTTGTCCACGTGTATAGCATTTGTGCTTGGATTTCTTCTGTTTTCCTATTATCGTTTCCGCACCTTTGTTTTTTGATACTTTTCTTTAACTTGTCGATTCAAAATTTATTTTTTTCCATTTGCTTGAAAAATTGTTGATTTATACTTTTATTTTGTAAGCGTGTTAAATAGTTGAGTTTTTCGAGTTACAGCTTCTCACTTTTCATTCATTGGACCTTCAAACCGTTTTATTATATATATATATATATATATATATATATATATATATATATATATATATATATATATATATATATATATATATATATATATATATATATATATATATAAATATGTACATATATATATATAAATATATATATATATATATATATATATATATAGTACATACACACACATTATATATATATATAATTTTCCTTTACATGTATTTCAGGAATTTCCGATTCAAATTAGAAGTTCCATCGCTTTAAAGTAACACATCTATAGTAATTTAGAGTTAATTGGAAATGTTCTCTTTACGGTAAATGGCTCTTGTTTTCTTCAATGCCAAAAGAAGTCAAATGAACTGGAGCTGGAACTTCTGTAAATAGTAATAGAAATTTATCAAAAGTAATACCTGTTCTACTAAAGGTTTCCCTCACTTAAGTGAACTAATTAAAAAGAGATTTCACAGTTTCTGAGCATGAAATTGTCTATGTTCGAAAGAAGTCAATAGGGAATATTCCGTAAGTTTGCGATTCAAGAAGTATTACTCTCTAGTGAAAGATAGGTTTTCAATTTTCTCGAACCTAAAAGAATTATTTAAACCGTCAAAATATGGGATAGACCAGAATTAGAGAATCTGTCTTGAACTTGTTAGTACTCTTCAGCAGCAGTTAGTCGAAAATGTCACTTGCAGCAAGAAAATTTATGTTTCGCGGTTTTGGCACCTAAATTGATTATGTATCTGGTCATGAATAATTTGAATATGTTATGCCCTACAAAAAATGATACTTTACCTTAAGGTCATTATGTATAAATGACGTTATATAATTGTATATTACTTTATATAACAATATGTTCTTTCTTTTTTATAACTTTATATAACTTACATTATATACATTTGCTACAGAATAACTAACATTATATACATTTGCTACAGAATAACTTACAATATATACATTTGCTACAGCATAACTTACATTATACATATTTGCTACAGCAGTTGAACTTAATGTAACTTTCCTAGAATTTTATACCTTTTGAACTTACGCTTTTAGCAATTTTGTTTTTCTGTAGCATGCAAACATGCATTTAAATCAGACGAATATTTGAATTTTGTCAACTCATTATGCATATTACTAGACAACATTTTTCGAAATGTAATCAAGTGACATACAATATATCGTCTCAATTTATTCCAATATATTTCCAATTTCTCACAATAAAATAAGTTAATACACAAATTTTCATGCATATCGGAAATGAATTAGGATATTTAAAACTGCGCACTCACATTTTAAACATTACGCAGAAACGGTACACTAGTTATAACTTAATGTTTAAACTATTTTATATCAAATATATTTAGCATATTACATTTGGTTTTTGGACATCGGATGAAATTCAATTATTGCAAAATACACATGCACATACTGCCCAATATGGCAGATTATATACATGTACACAGATTATATACAGAGATGACATGATTATATACATGTAGCATTGTATTTCAGTAAGAAATGGATTTATAATTGGTTAAATGACTTTGGATTTGTTACAAAAATATCTAAAATACGCATGCTTTAAGCCACGTTATAAGCCACATTGAGAACCACGCTAAAATCCATTACCTTGTCTCTGGGGCAATATTTCCTCTTGAAACGAAGTATGCCAATATTTTTTAATAATAAAGGAAAGTGTGTGTATGTCCGTGCCCTCGGCAGTGGAAAAATCAAGCGTCGTACGGCCATGAAATTTAGAACAGGGTTACTTCAGGATCTGGAAAAATATGCCTCGATAAGATTTTTTAAAAATTTGAATTAGTTTTTTAACTATTTTATGTTTTAGTACGATTTCGAATGATTTTCACACAAAACGGTTCCTTAGCAACCAAGACATTATCACAGAGTGCCTATCTTAACACAGTCGGAAAGATCGAAATGTTCTTTTTCAAACAAATTTTGAACAAAATCTATACTGTTAATAGAAAAAATTGCTTAAATTAATAATATATATATATAGTTTACCTGTGCTTAAGAAGTAATCTATCTATAATAATACAAAATATGCGTGTCTACGTGTGCCTGTCTATGCCATTCGTAACGGAAAATTCTAAACATCGTATTTAGTACAGGAGTACTTCAGAGTCCGAGATAAACGCATCGGCGAGATTTTAAAAAGTTTAAATACGTTTTTTAGTTATTTTATGTTTTATACGATGTTGAGGGATTTTCACACAAATCGATTCTCTAGCGACCGAAAATATTATCACACAGTTTTTATCTATACACCATCAGAAAGATCGAAGAACGATCCTTTTCAACATTGTTTGAACCTAATCCATAGTCTTCAACCATTTAGGTAATTTCAGTGAATATATAGTTATATTAATATTTCGGGAATTTTATGATAAAAATACATTCTTCTAATAGTTGCCACTAGGGATAACTAGACTATCATCTAATACAAATTGATGAAAAGAAAATTGATATTACAAAGAATTGATATGCGTCTCAACGACTACCGCCAAATTTTGAATTTAAATTCTCACTTAATTCTTGCTTTGATGATGGCAGGAGACAACAATGTTCTTTCTGCTACGACTTGCACTGAACTGGGGATTCAGTGTTTAATTCACAGCACTTGACGGTGTGTTCAATCCATCCAGCTGGAATGGGTACTTGAATCTTAACTGAAGAAGTTCAATGGCGGTCAGGTGTGAAGCATAATCTGTTCATGCATCGCTGGTAAAAAAAAGAGGTAGCTATAAAATACCTTACCCCTTCATGGCATGTCAGCGTTTAGCAACATATTTGTACAATGAAACATCTTCGTTCTTAACAGGTATACATAAATTAATAAAACTCGAATAGATATTTAATTGTAGAACTTTCCTTGAAATAATAATATGGAAATAATAATCTGATAATTTAAAGTAGAAATCAATATTGAAATTCATCCTATTTAATTTATTTGATATTTTTATATTAATTGTCATACACTGCGTGGTTCAAAGATTACAAACACCACACTTAAGGTTCATATGCTAAAATATTTCATAAATTGAATTTGGTATTATCTTCGCAATGTTCTGGTACAATTAGATATGGAAGACATTTTTCTGCAATTTCGAGATTATGGAATTCCTCAATATCTTGACAAATACACTTTTAATAGAGTATATTTCTATCTTTGGATGCGCTTTATTAATCAGACGTTTTTCTGTGTACGTTTTATGTTTTCGTTTCGAATTCATGTACAGTGGGAAAATTACACTTTTGATTTCCTAGCTATTCACATTGTTCCAAGTTATGTATTCATCTTGCAGTCTAGCACAATTTCTTTGCATCTCTTTTACCTTCCTTTATTAATTTCTATATCTCAGTAAGTACAGCACTAGTTTCGGAATTCTTCGGTTGTCGGTTTGAATCCTCCACTAATTATACCATCATAAACTGTAGAAGGACGCCTTAAAATTATACTTTTAATTTTATGAAATTAAGGAAGCTAAATAATACAGAAATTACACAGACAGCAGCATATTTGAACTAGCTGGTAGAAATTAAATTATGGTTTTTAAGAACTGATTGAATTACTCATAATAAAGAGTCAAATAAATAGCTGTATAAATTATTTGTTCTTTGATATTTTATTCGAACTTTTCAGATAAGCTTTAAATGTACTTATGCTCTCAATTTAATTATTTAATTTTTCAGAACAATAATTTAAATAAATAATGAAAGAAGAATTATAACTGTTTAAACTAATACTGTTTAAACTAATTAGATTTACTACTAGTTACATTTTACTGTTTAAACTAGTTAGATATTTTATATATTTTTCAGTAATTGAATTATGCTCATATTAAACTCTATTAAATGAAAATTATGGATACAATTTTAAACACCAAAATTATAGAATTTACGGAACTAATGATTATTGATATTATAAATACTATAAACTGCAAGTTTTTATTTCTGAGAAGCATATCCTTTTAACGGCTTATAACACGTTTTGGTTACATGCTGACCATACTTAAGAAACAAGGTAACACGTTTGAGAGATATTATTTCCGGCTATGCTGTCAAGACCTTGATATATGCATGGATAGATTAATTTTGTTGCCTATTTTGTCGCATTTCATCCCGTTTTCTTGCTTTTTTACACTATTAGTGAAAGTATTGATAGTGTTGCTTTATCTGTTAGGCAAATACGTGAAAATAGAAAAAGTTTAGGATATGAATTGTTTTCTCCCCTAGAAATATATAAATGGTAATATTTATATTAATTACTGTTGATTTAATATAAAAAAATCAATTGTCCAATATATGCCTATCTTAACACATTAAAATATGATTAAACAGTGACATATTTAGCTCTAATTTTTTATTCGATCTAGCTGAAAATCCGTAGGATAATTATTGTTATCGAACGGGATTGTTTACGGGCAGGATAGATCAGTGGCTAAGGCACGAGGATTGAGATCCCGAGTTCGATTCCCGGAGCTTTCTAACTTATCTCTGTGTCTGCGCGGAGTATGGACACGTTAAATATATGGGTCCGAAGGATCCTTCCGAAAGGTTGGTGACAGAGGCAGGAGAGCACGATTCTTCTGGATGTGATCTCCACTGGAATCCTCACTTGGATGGTTAAAGGACGCAAAGGGATTCGTCGCTGTGGTGTGAAAAGGCAACGCAGTATGACGGCAAAATTGTTCACGATTCGCCACTATGTAGACGAATATTATAATTGGTGCCTGGCTATAGGATAAAATATTATTATCGATTAAAATAAGCATACTAAATTTCATGGAAAGCGCTTTACTCAAAAGAACACACTTTCAAAAGATATTAAATCATTTGAAGTAAAAAGAGTAATATCTCAAAAATGGTTAACGATAACTTCTAAACAATGATATTCATTTCTGGTAAAAAAAAATATTTACAGCAAATTTATGCACATAAAGGAGATCGTATTTAATTTTTATATGAATTTCGCAATTTTAGATCAAAAACATGGTCTACGAGTACATCGAGAACGGCTAGTGTGTATTAGAGGTGTGTATGTCATGTAAATTAGCGGTTTTTAATTTGTTTAGTTGCTGACATATCAAAAAATTCCCAAATAAGTTCTCCCTTTTCCAGAAAAATTTTCCGATTCTGTAATATTCTCTGTGTGTCAAATGAATGGTAAATGAAAACATTTTTATACAATCATGGTTAATATGAAGTTAGAATGTATGACACCCTATATATATATATATATATATATATATATATATATACCAGTTTATGCATATATATATATATATAAGATTGTACTGCAATAATTATTATAATAACAATAAAACCAATAAATTTATTATGGAATTTTGATATGGTGGTAAGTTCTGTGCACACTTCATTTTCATCAGATCTATAAAGTATTTTTATACTGTTTTACACATTTATATGGTACAGTAATACATATTTTCTGAAAAACTAGATGTGACATTGCAAAGATTAACAGTTTCTATTCTCGACTTCTTATCTTTCAAGCAGTGTCTTCCCCGGGGAAAATCTAAATTTAAATAGCATCCCCGCAGATTGCGGACGATAGAGAGTGCCGGCAACCGGGGTGTAAATAGGCGAAGTGCGAAACACGACGAGAGGGGATGGTGGGAGATGATACGAGTTGGTACGTGTAGCGTGGCGTGTGTGGATGCAGACGATGGTTGGAAGAGTGGACCATGTACATTCTGATTTAGTATTGTAAATTGAGTTAATGGAGTTTATTTTACGGTTTCAACAGTTAAGAATAAAACTTGTTGTTTTTATCAAAAAATGTCTGCGTTTTCATTCCGACACCTTTACAACATCTCCGAAACCGGAAATGAAAATAGTAAGTGAATTCCCAACACCTTCAAAATTTAATACTGAATCCATATTCCAATCATCATCTAAATTCAATCTCTAACCAATCCTGAGGAAAAAATATTTCAAATAAAATGTTTAAACCGGAAATGGCAAATGAAACAGAAATGAAAATCCTTAGTAATCCACCAAACTTTCTTTATAATTTTATGCCGAATGCATATCAGTCATCACCTAATCGCTATCGATAACCAATCCTAAGAAAAATATGTTTCAAGTAAAATGAAAAATGTTGAACTAGAAATAGAAGAAGGGAGGGAAGTGGAAATCTTTAGCGAAACATCCAATTTCCTTTGGAATTTGGCTTTATTTTGTTTTCAAATTTATCAAAAACAAGAAATTTATGAAGGAACCTTCATTCTGCGGTGGTAAGTGATGTGTACGATTGATATATTTGACTAAACTATTAAGAATTTTATGCTCTTTTGCGTACTTAATTCGAACAGTCATTGAATTTTTATAAAAAATACTGAAGTGGAATATCCAGAACTGCAAGATAAAGTCCTTAGGGACCCCCTCCAAAATTCTATATTGAATCCATATCAGTCATCATCTAAGCTAATCGTAGTTTATAGCTAACCTTGAGAAAAATAGTTTGCAAGAGGAAATCGTCTTCTTTTAATTGAAACTGCCATCTCTAGAACCGGAAGTGGGAATTCTTAGCTAGACAGAGCCCTATTTTAGATGGAATTCAATGCTGAATTCATATCAATCATCATTTTATCTATAACCGATTCCAAAATCATATGTTTCAAGAAAATTTTTGAATCGGAAGTTGAAATCTTAGTTAACCATTCTGTCTCCTGTGGTACGTGATGCTGAATCTATATCAGCCATCATCTAAGAAACAATCTATAGCCTATCCTGAAAAATATATGTTTCAAAGAAAATTAAAAATTTTTAATAGGAATTAGGATAAACCGAAGTTTAAATCTTTAGTAGACCCCTCCACCCTCTTGAATTTGATGATTCTGTTTCCTATTAGTTATCATCCAACCTATATGGATAGATAATCGTGAAAAATAGGTATTTCAAGGGAAATATTTGAACTGAAAGTGGAAAGAAAACGGAAATGAAAATCTTTAGTAACCCCAATCCGCTCCGAAATGTGATGTCGAATTCATATGGATTGTCATACAAGCTCTTTCCACAGACGATCTTAAAAAAGGCTGTTCCGGATGTAGAAATAGAACAGGAAGTTGAAACCGTTAGAGAACTTTCTTATCTCTTATGAAATTCGATACTGAATTTATATCATCAGTTATAATTTAAGCTTTATCTTTAGTAACTTTTAGAAATAGATACTTTAAACGTTCTCGACAAAAGCATAGACGGTAAATTTGATTACCGACAATAACTACAACAATATTATCGTACGTTGAGGAAAGAATAAAACATCGTTGAAAGTTATTATTTTTATTCTATCTTTAAACGTAGCAACTAATATAGGTTATTTACTTTAATTCAATTATATCATGCTTGATAAAGATGGACATAGGCTTTGCAACTACTTTAGTTGTCCTGGGCTTAAAATGTATTTAGCATTCTTTGTTATCAGGGAAATGTTAAAGCTTTACTTTTCAAGGAAATTACTTGAGATTTAGTATACTCTACAGAATTCAAGAGATAAATTATATTAAAAGAACTTTGTCTACCACTTACGCCGAAAAGCAAGATGAACAGCTTACAATGACTATTCATTAATCTCTTGAGGGCATTTGTTCCAGATTCTTTGTAAACAGACAACAGAGTAACTTCTAGTAAAGTTTATATAAATAATTATAAACTTCAATAATACCCAGGGCAGCTATATAGCCTTGCGTCGTAATTATTTATAAGAATTTGATTAGTACGTCATATATTTTACTTTCCCTATAATACATGTTAATGCATAGGCATAGTTTCATAGTAATGCATAGGCATGTTAATGCATAGTTTCGAGCACCCTAGAACATGGAAAAGCTAATTTTAAAGTGGCGTCTGTGTGCGTTTCTGTGCATCTGTCTCTGCTATGTATGTATCCACCCTAACTGAAAATCTAATGGATCAAATTTCACAAAATTTGGTAGATAGGTCACTTGAGGTAGGTGATCCTATAGCTGAAGAACCTGCAAAATGTTCGGCAAACATCCTATGTATCCACTCTAGCTGAAAACTTATTGACCAAATTTCACAAAATTTGTTAGTACACTACAAGTGATTTTGTGTTTCACAAAATCACTTGTAGGATACCCTGTTGCTGATTAGATTTGCCTATATGCATAGTGTAATTATGCAATTCCCTATACGCATAGTGTAACGTATAGGGAAAGTATTGCGACGAGGTCGAAAAATTCGAATTCTAGTTTTTGACATATGACAACACATTTCAAAGATCGTCAATTCGACTCGAATACTTTTGAAGTGACGTCTATGTGTATGTATGTTAGCGTGTATGTATGTTAGCGTGTATATGTATGTATGTTAGCGTGTATGTGAATATATGTTAGTGTGCATGTGTATGTAAGTATGTGTGTGGATGTATATGGTAATGTGTGTCCATGGACCTGTGAATGCAATATTTCACAAACAATTCAAGCGTTTCGAATGAAATTTAATGCGATTATTACAATGAGTGAATACTGGAACCCTATTGATTTTAAATGCAATCGAATGTTGGGACCCCCCCCCCCCCCAATTTTTGAATAAAATTTTGAAAAAAAGAATAATTAAAAAACAAAACACTCAATAATGTTGCATAATCATATCTTATGTAATTAATTACATTCCTTTTATACATAATATAATGTGTAAGGAAAGTGTTATGACGGGGTCGAAAATTTGAATTTTGAGTTTTCGGCGGGAGAGCAAGTTTCAAGCATCCATGAACACGTATCAAGCGTTTTTGAGGTTATGCATGCGTGTGTCTGTGTGTGTGTGTAAGTGTAGGTGTATGTAAGTGCATGTGTGTGTGTGTGTGTGTGTGTGTGCGTAAGTGTATGTGTGTGTGTGTAAGTGTGTGTTTGTGTAAGTGTGTGAGTGTGTATCTGTGTATGTGTGTGCGTGTCTATTTGTGTACATGTGTTTGTGTGTCAGTGAGACTGTGGAGACGATGTGTATTTACACGTCGATATGTACATGTATATTTACAAGTCGTATGTATTTATACTTTTGTATTTACACACCAATAGTCATTTAACTGCTATAAGAATAACTTATTTCTCCATCCATAACGTTTCGTGATATTTTGGCGACGATTTGGCGGAATACCATTTTAAAATGTTGCCAAATTGATAAAAATGTCACCAAATCACCAAATTGATAAAAATGACACTAAATCAATGATGACTCATTGACGAAAATTCAATATCTTTGAAAGAAGATAAGTATCTACTATAAGAATAACCTATTTTTCCATCCATAACGTTTGGCAAAATTTTGATGACGAATTTGTCAGAATATCTCTAACTTACTGACTTTTTAAACGTTGTCAAATGAACCAAAATGCCACCCCAATTGATAAAAATTTGCCAAATTGATGAAACTGGTGCTAAATCAATGAAATGACGACTAATTGATGAAAGTTCAATATCTTGGAAAGAACATACGAGTAGATTATAAGAATAACCCATTTCTTCATCCGTCCGTAACGCTTGGCGAGAAATTTAGCTGGATGTCGCCAACTTGGCGACTAATTTAAATGTTACCAAAGTGACAAAAATGTCACCAAATTGAGAAAAATGACGCAAAATGGAAAGTAATGTTTCGAAAATTCTGATTTCTGTTATATGGCGGGCATACCTTCTAGTATATAAGAAATTCTCTACTCTCCGTTTGTCTGTAACACTTGATGATGCATTTGTCGAACTTTGCGAATAATCTAGCAAAGTATCGTTAACTTAGCTATATTTTGCCCGGATTGACGAAAATATCGGCAACATTACAAAATTGACGCTAAATTAATGAAAATTACGTCTAATTGATAAATTAATTATTGAAATATTTTAATATATGGGCCTTATCGTTATTGAAAATGCTATCAATATTGATAATTGTCTATTGAGACTTGCGCTAAATATAAGTTAATTGGATACTTTGTTTGATATATTGTTATCCGAAAAATCACCAAATGTACAATTCAACTTTTAAAACACAGTACCGTGGATCTTATACATAATGTTTTGACTGTAAAATGAGTAAATTCATTGCATTATATAAGGAAAGTCATGTGCTGCCCACATCCCATTTTTTATTAGAAAACGAAGAACATAAATTTTAGAACGCTAGCCTAACGGTTCTCGAGATATTGTCCATTTTTCAAATAAGTTTATCAAAAATATTACATAAAATTTAAAAATTGTTTTCTGTTGTAAAATATGTTTCCTTTCCGTATGCAATATTATGCGACAAATCATTTAACATCATTCTGATAGATCCAACTCATTCCATTTACGAGAGAATATACTTTTTGTATTAGTTTTTTATTTTGGCGTCAACAATTTACCAAAAGTCATTTATTTATTAGTCTGTCAATCCAATTGACTTGGAGATAAATTTGGCAACAATTTGACAAAATATCGCCCATTTGACAATTTTTGGAAAAGCTCCCCTAATTGATGTTGTCAGATTGGCAGAAACACTTAATTACGGAAATTATGCCAAATTGGTATATATTCAATATTTTGGAAAATAAGTGCAATTTAATTGATAATTCCTGTCCCTGTGGGGAAATTAATATTCTTAATTCAAAATATCGTGAGTATCAAATTTTGCGGACAATGCACGTTTTGTTAATGGGTCCGGGATTGCACAAATAAATTGTGTTTTTGAAAGATTGATATAGTAATTACTTTTGGATAGATAGTCGTATAAGACTTAATCAGTATGACGGACTTAACGTCCATTTCTTATATGCCTACTTAGCTGTGATTAGATGGTTGCTGCAGTAGCAAGATTCACCTTTTCCAAATTAAACAACGAGATGTTAAATACAATATTGGCATATTAACAACATTAAAGGAATTTTCAATTTTAAATTTTAGAAATATATTGATTAGAACGCAAACCATCGGTTTTATATAAATAAATATTAGTTTGTAATTATTAGAATAGTTTCATATCTATATATACTAATTTCCAAGTGTCCCCCTGACCGTCCGTCTGTCACGCTTTTTTAGGCACTTCCCGATTAGTATGAGACTTGCAATCTGATAGATGGGTTGATCATTCAATAAACCCCTCTGGAAAAATCGTATTTTCCGAAAATGTTCTGAACAGAGGTTGCTCCACATCAAAGCGTTCGAAAAGTGAAATGATAGAAAGCATGCTTTTCGATAGAGACTTCAAATTAGGTGTATGAGTACATCGTTCGAAAGGAAGAAAGTGAGTAATTTCAGTTTTCCAACATTTTCTACTTTTGGGGGTACCGGGCACCGAAATGTTCGATTTGCCTAATAAATGAAAAACGCTTACTTCCAAATTTGATAAAGGCTTGAAATTTGGTATATGGCATTTGATAAAAAATCCAAGATGTATAGAGTTTTTCATAAATGTTTATTTAAGAGGGTGCTACACCATAAAAGCGTTTGAAAGGTGAAATGCTAACATTGCATACTTCAGTATGAGATAGAGACTTCAAATTGGATGTAAGGGTAGATAGTTCGAAAGGAAGAATGTGAGCCATTTCAGTTTTCCAATATTTTCTTTTTTTGGGATTCCGCACACCAAAATTTTCGACTTTTCGAATAAATATGCAACGCGAATTATTAAGTATGTTATTCAGGGAATGCTTATTGTGAGACAATTGATTTTCAACGGGTATTCGGCTAGTATATACTAATTGCCAAATATCTGTCTGTCACGCTTTTTTAGACACTTCCCGAATAGATAGAGATTTTAATTTGGTACAAGTGTCGATCGTTCAATAGAACCCCCTGGAAAAATCAAAATTTTTGAAAATATTCTGTAGAGAGTGTGGCAAGTAGAGTTTTTCAAAAATGTTCGTTTAAGGGGGTGCTTCACAGAAAAACGTTCGAAAAGTGAATTGATAAAATAGCATGCTTCGGGATGAGCATGCTATGACTTTAATTTGGTGTAAGGGTAGATAGTTCGAAAGGAAGAAGTGTGCAATTTAAGTTTTCAAATATTTTCATCTTTAGGGAGTTCTACACACCAAAATATTCGATTTACCTTATATAAGTGAAAAACGCGAATTATTCAAAAATTTACATTATTCGGGGATTGCTTATTGTGAGACCGTTGATTTTTAACGGGTATTCGGCTAGTATGAACTATTTTTCTTTGCGGATGCTAGCTATATTTCTTATTATCAAATTAGATTTGAGTAATATAAAAATGAATTTTGCACTTCAGAATACTTTTGCATGTTCTCACCAAGAAATGCGCCTGATATTAATGTGAAATTAATGTACACTAAAAACATTGTACAGCGGCTCTTGTACATCCTTATTAAATTCTGAAAAAAGCAAAGTCATTGCATTATGTAGGAATACTCATATGCTGCTCACATCAGATTTTTAGGATATGTGATATTTGTTTTGGATGTGTATTTTGACATGTGGTGGAAATTAATGTTTTATAGGTTGATTGTGATGCTAAACATGATAAGATTAAAGTTCTAGTACGTAGTACCCTTATATTGATATACTTTTTCAAAAGATAAATCCTTGAAATTCTAATCTATTTTTAATTTTATTTATATGGTGTAAATTAATGTTTTACAAGCCGAGTTTGTTTATGAATGATATCGGAAAAAAATTACTCGTGCTGTGGAACTTTACTAATATACTTTGGTGAACTCATCTAAAATTAAACTGGCTTTTAATAAATTATTGTACGGTAGTGAAGATATATGTTTGTTGTTGGACATCTTCGGGAAACTATCCGCGTTACTAACCTCCAATACTGTTATACATTTATTGATATAACGATAATCTTGTCCAAATATCCACATATTATGACAAACTTTCGGATGTCCTTTAGATGTATGTTGTACAGGTGGAGTTCTTTGATGAAAGTGGTCGAATTGAAACTGCATGAACTGTTTGAGAAAAACTTTTGCGGAGATAGGCTTCCTAAAAGAACTACTAAAAATGCAACTAATTTTTTATATGACCAACGATGTGATACATGTAGTTTTTATTGATGCAAAGGAACACAGTTATCAAGATTTTAACTTTAGGAGTAAATTTGAGTCGGTTTAGTCAGTTTGCTATGTCCAACGATATTTCCTTTAAAACATAAACGATTTTTATGAACATTTGTGCAGACAGGCATGCACTATAGATAAGTTTTATATAGATTACAAAAAGACAAGTGACTCAGTAACTGCAGTATTTCTACAATAACTCCTCAAATTCTAACGTATTGTGTGGGGGAAATTATGAACTGCATTATTATTTATTTAAATTCCATAAAAAGATATTTTCTATTTTATAAAATTAAAATATCTTTCGCTTCATATTGAGTCATACAAAAATCTGGTAGTATCTTCATGTGTATTTAAATAAACTTGATACAAGAAATAAATCCATTGATAACTATCGTTTGTTTTCATTGATACAGATTCTTTGTCTGAAAAATAAACTTTAAGGATGCTGCTGAAACATTAAATTTTTTAAACTATTGTCCTATTTAAGCTTTTTCGTTGTACACTGACAGTAAATTTAACTTTCATAAATTGTATGCAGTTAATTAATCGGTTGTTTTTACCACAATTATTAAAATCAACTTATCTGACGCTATTAATAGTCGTCAGTAAAGTTGTCTGTCCTGAGATATACGGTCTAGAAAGTAGAAGCTGGTCTTAAATGAGAAATGTGGATCTTTGTTCAATGGCTCTGCTGTTATCGCAGTGAAAATCTTCAAAAAATAATTTGGAAATGCATAACAAGTTAATAATAAATTTGATTACAACGTAAAAAGCTGTTCAAATAAATTTTAGTAAGCATACGTACGTGTCAATAAATATCTGGATTTCCTATTTCAGTGCGAAATGTTCAGGACTTGAGCGCCCAAATGAGCGTTAGACAATGCCGGGCAAACCGAAAAATAGAGAAACGAAAGAAACCAATATGGTAGCACCTCATATTGTTATGAAAGATAAATAATTAAAGAAAAATGAAAAATGCAGAAAATATGAACTTGGATAAACAAAATTAATAAAATGCGGAGTATATAATCTCAAAGTGCGGTGCAGAAAAACAGAGAAATAAATAAGATGTAGTCATGCCATACATCGAAGAAATATGATGTCATTGGCGAATCATTGACGAGATTACTGAAATTTTATTGATATAGAAATCGTCATAGAAATTCAAATAAAAAAATGTATAGCACTTTTGAGTAATGGAGATAAAATAAAATTTAAACCGGTGACTATCTATACTACAGCGATTAGCGATTGAAGAATTATCAACGCCTTGCTTTTTGTCCCAATAAGGAAATTTCTATGCTTATATATGAAAGTTCCTAATTTGAAATTTTTATTGTTAATCCATTTTACGCATAACGAATTAAAATAGAGAAAAAATGTTAAGGAAATATTTATTTTTACTTTGAAAATTGAGTCGTCAAAGAACTGTGACGATTTCTGTTTAAATGCATGCAATCCAAGTTTAGAATATGTTAATATCTAAAGTGAACAGTTCCTTTATTTAAACTTTTCGGATTGAAAATGCATTTGGTATTGATTATCAATAGGAATAATATTACGAAAGAATACTCAAGACTCACTCCTGATGAGACTTTAAGTATTTCTCTCAAAAGTTATCCATAATTATCTGTCACAGTAATAAGTTTGTTGATGAAGGCAAAAATATATTATTTTTTTATAAAACTATTAATGTGAAAGGAAAATGGACTTTCTAACATAAATTGGAAATCAGTCGTTAAAAAACCATTATCCGTTAATTATATTTCTTACATATGGAAAAAAACTACACAATATATATTTTTCCAACCAAAAAAAACAGGACATTGTTGAAAGGCATAATCAGTGTCAAAATATTTTTGTGCTACTGATATTTGTGTAAATATTTGTGTAAGTAAATCGCATTCATGCTATTGTAATATTAGAATAAGGAAACAGATTTAAGTTATTCGCACAAATTTGTACAGCAGGTAGTATTAAATAAAATATTGACTTACTTTAAAATATAATATAAAATAAGTTAAATTTAAAATCAAAAGCACTAAAAGATTGTATTGCATTAGTGTTTTGTGTCTCTAAGTTATTCAAAATATTTATCCTATAATTTTAAATTAATTTAAATTAATTATCAATTCACTTTGAAAACATTTCATAGATTAAGATACTGTCAAAGAAAAATTAAGCATTGAAATTATTTGAGCTACTTTTGTATTAGTAAGCAAAAATAGAAAGTTTTGTGTCCGCACAAACTTTTCAAATTGAATTACCTTGTAGCATGTATAGAAAAATTTATATTTTTTCTGTATTACAATCAACTATACTGATCATCTTAATTAAAGCTGAATTTTTTTATGTCTTGAAAGCATGTAAATAGCTACCTTGCCTTTAAGCACATTGTACAAATTGTATGTATATTAAGATTTTGTGAAAACGTTTGATGTCTTAATTAATTTTCCCACCTCATATATTTTTAATTCACTGTATTATAAAATACAATTAAGAAAATTATTATTATTGAACATTTTGGCATAATTACATTTAATTGTATAATTTTTGTCTAAATGCGTAGTTTGGCCGAATTGCAAAGTTTAAACCAAAAATCAGTTCAATAGGCTTCTGATACAAAAGTTAAAAAATTAGTAGGCAAAATATGTTCCAACCAAATCAAAACTTCAAAGGTATACTAGTATAATGGACGAACGAGCTGTATATATCATAAGTACAAAATTTCGTAATGGTACACCTTGGAAATTAGAATCAACAAAAATTGCATCGAATGGTGGCTTCTTTTAAAAGGACGGTAGCGAAATCGTCTGTTCATGTAAACATAACATTGTTATACATAGTCTAAATGCTATTGTATAATTATAGTGTTTGCTTGGTATGCCTTGTTACTGCCTGTGTCAAACTAAAGAATATGTAGCCTCTCTTTTTTTTTATATCGATAAAATTATGCTATTCCAATTCTCCTATTTATTTATGTCTACAACCGCAAAAAAGTGTGCACTTATTTGCTTTGTTTTGCAAGTTTTATTAAAAACGTTACTAAGCTAAGTAAGTAAAATTTGTTTAGTATTGAGTACAAATAAAATATGACATTATACACGTTAAAGTATAATTGTTCTGCTTTAATTCTTATGTAATAAAACAGTTACACTTTATATCTTTTTAATTTGGTTATTGTAGATTTCAAAACTGATAGTCGTCACCATATAGTCCCAATTTAAATGTATAAAGGACATCATGTATGACATAAGAAATCTTCGACATTACAGAAATCGAATCTCCAACAACATGATCTTAGTATAAAAGCTTTACCAGCTAATTTATAAGGTTTGTTTACCTTATTTGCTTTTAATAATATAAGAAATTACATTGTTTTACAATACTTTTTCATACTAACACTTAATGCAAAATAGTTTCGTCGTATTTATAATTTCCAGTTGAATAATTCTCTGCAGTAAATATTACTACAATACGTGACACTGAAAATGAGACACCAAGAAGGAGTGGTCAGAAATATATGCAAATTGCGGGGTAGATGCAGTTCATCGACGTATGTAAATGATGCGAAATGCGCAGCTGTCCTGCGCACGTTGAGCGAGATAGAACGGAAGGTACATGTAGAATCGACAATAGTCGCGCCGCTCTGTCTGCCAGCGAAATCATTTTGCATTTTTTTTTATCTCAGAGGAAACATGTAGTGGCAGAGAATACCATGCCGTCGTCAATCAAGGTAGTTCCAGCAGTTAGACGATTTCACGAGGGGTATGGTGATCGGACTCAGAAGGGCAGGTTGGTCCATACCTCAAATCTCAGCGGACAGCCACCTACATGCGTCCACGGTGCACCAGCTGCAGCGAAGATGACTGAAACAAGGGAATGTGGCACGTTTGAGGGTTCCGGTACCGTCAGAGTGACGTCAGCGCCCTTGGACTGACGCATCCGCGGGCAGGCGTTGGTGGCCCCGCAGGGCACTTCCGTCGCGCATTTGCAACATGTGCAGGATACCCTTGATGCTCCCATATCGACCAGGATTATTATTGGTCACAGGCGACCTGTAGTTATGGCGTCCGTTAAGAAAACTGACATTGACCCAACAGCATAGACGCCTCCGTTTGCAATGGTGTCGGGATAGAGCCACGTGGACGGAGGAATGGCACAGGGTCGTGTTCTCAGAAGAGTCGCGCTTCTGTTTTACAATGACAGTCGCCGTGTACGAGTCTAGCGCAGTAGTGGTGACAGGTCCAAACCATCCGCATCCATCTGTGGAACGCCACACCGCGCGACAACGCGGGTTTGGTGCACCATCGCCTACGATAGAAGGTCACCTCTGGTCCGTATTGAGAGCACTATAGCTACCCAGCGATCCGTAGATGACGTGCTGCGGCCGGTGACACTACCCTTCTTTTAGGGGGTGTCCAATACAATTTACCACCAAGATAACGCCCGACCACTCACGGCACGCATCAGTCAATATACCCTGCAAGGTACCCAGCTGCTTCTTTGGCCACCAGTCTCCCTTGATATCTCACCAATCAAGCACGTCTGGGACGTGATTGCACTTCGCTTGCATGCGCTGTCGTCGCCGCATTTAGAAGACGAACTCCGACAAATGGTTGAAAGGTAATGGTCAGCCATCTCTGAGGACACCATCCGCATGCACATTGACTCTGTACCTAGACGGATAGCTGCCTGTATCGCCGCCCGCAATGGCCCTACTGATCAGACTGTTTTATTGCTCAGTGAAGTGTATCATGTTGCAATAAACATCACTTATTGTTCGTTGCTGTCTCTCTCCGTTTACCCATTTTCATTACTTTCTACCCACTCCTTCTTGGTGTCTCATTTTCACTGACACGTAGTGCATATGAAACTTATACTAAAAATATTCTTTTTGAAGATATCTTTGAGATAAAAAAATTAAATCTAAAGAATTCTTACTTTCAGTAATTTTCAGTGATTAAAATTTTCCCGTGATATTTTTCGTGTACTCCGTAGTTGTTATTATATTTGATAGCATTGTTTTGCTGAAAGTGAAGACTTTAATTTTGTTATTTGTTTTTGCATTATTGTTATCAATTATAGGCACCCAGTATGATAGGTCATCTGTAATTTTTAAGTGTAAAATGGGGTTGCGAGACCAAACAGTTTAAGAATCCTTGTTATAGACAATTTCCCACTACATTTGGGATATATTACGGAAATATATTTTCTTCGCATGCTCCTATTACTTGCAATGAATTTTGTAAAATTTTAGATTACCAGCTTTAGCAAATCCCGAGATGAGGTGATAAAGCTTTTGTGCCAATGAGTGAAGGCTTTGATATTTTATAAAGGGTTCCTAGGAAAGACTAGGGGGACAATGGATGTTAAAATCAGCAAAATATCGACAATATTTTGCAAAAAAAAATGATATAATAATGTTATACACAATACTTTCCATTAATTTCAAATAATCACTCTCAAATCGAACGTTTACTTCAGAGTTAAGAGCATATCAATATTGAAAATAACCAATGTCATAACGGAATATATGTACTTTAAAGGCTCTTTTCTTAAAACAATATTTTTTGCAATTATTACAACTTCAAAATGTTCCAGGCGACACATTTTTTACTTAATTGGATTCAAGTGTTTTTCTAATATTTTCTTATTTAATTTCAAAATTTGGGATGATTTTTTGTTTTCCTCATTTGCTAAGTATTTTTAGTTTTTTAAATATGTTGGTGGTAATTAGAGTTTGTCTTGAAAAATAAGTAAATAATTTTTTTTTAAAAACAAGTGTTTTCCTAAATTATTTTTATTATTTTTTATTGCAACTATTAGTACTATCTTTAAGAAAACAAAGAGCTAATTTGATAGAAATGAATTGCGCCCTGAGAATTTAAAGAAATGTCATTTACAATATAAATTAATAAATAATTTAAAAACTAAATAATATTTATTGATCAAATATTGTATATAATCAACTATAGTTGCATAATAATGACATTTGATAAATTTCAAATGAATCCATTGAAAAATAAAAATAAAATGATAATTTAACGCCCATTGTCGCCGTAAGCACCCCAATGACTTTGTAAGGAAAGGCCCATGAGTGTACACATTAGGTCTATTTAGAGCACTATTCGCCAACCTGTAGTCCGCTGTATGATTTCAGGTAGTCTACTACTGCTGTATCAATAACATAAAAGTGAGACTGCCGCAGTGAAAACTAGACGGCCACCAGCTAAGACAGACAGGAATACCAGACAAGCGCGACTCTATTACAATATTGTTGGTTAATAAAACAATATATTATACACTCGCATACCTCTTCGTCTGACGAATTGATTTTGTTTTTACATTAGTAGTTTGCTACTCATGTTACTCAGTCTGTTTAGGGTTGAGCTTTACTAGTTATTGTGGATCGTCTTAGTAGTGACTCTTCTATTCATGTTATTTCTCCACTATTTATTTTTGACTGCTGTTTTTTATGTTATTTCTGCAGTATTTTACTATCAATTTGACATTTATTTTTCTGAGTGCATAGGCCTATTCCTTATTTGGTCAATATTTAAAGAAATTAATTTAAGTCACTAAGCTGTGTAGTAGTGGTGAGCAACTCAAATGTGATGTGGGAATGTGGTCATCTGGTTTAAAAAGTGTGCGAACCACTCACTGATCTAGATTAAAGTGAGAATGCCCAATGACATGAAAGGGATCGCCATGCTCCTAGCAAAGAATTTAAAAGTTAGTGTAACAAACTCGATGACAAAGCGAGTTAGAGTGAAAAAGCCGATCACAAAGTTGTTGAGTTTTATCTAATTGGTAGTAATCGACTCCAGAAAGGAACGAAACAAGCATATGGAAAATAATAATAAAATTTTTAATACTTCTTTATTTTAAGCAGACACATGATCTTTATTTGTACCTTGGCAGAAATCTTATTTCATTTTCGACATTAAGGTGTCACAATTGGCAATCTATTGAAGAGACTAGTTTTTCTCATCAGAAGAATCTTGGTAAGACATTGTGGTCTCTTCTAAAAGAGAACAAACACTACTCCTCCCAATAAATCTCTGTCCTCTTTAAAGCAGAATGATGTTATCAATATATCATCACATACCATCAATGGGGATCAAAAAGATGTTTTAAATTTAGTTATCAATTTTGCTCAGTCAAGTCGCCCTTATATTACTATATAAAGAATATATCCTGCAAATTTCATCCAATTAGGACAAAAATTAGGAAGCATGGAGCATTGAAAAATATAAAATCCCCCAAAATATCATTTTGAGGACTTTAATATATACTTTATGACACAATTGTTGATTACAATCTTCACATGTTCATAATTTTGGATGAAACACTTGATTCAAATACGGTTTTTGTAATCGATGTAAACTAATGTGTATAATAATATTCTGGCAAAAATAAAGTTTTGCTAATTTTGTTAATTTCTGCTTATTGGAACACGTACTGTCTCCATAAAGCAATTGCGTTTTAAACGGATTTAATGAAAATAAGATACGTGTAGCTATAAAACTTTACGTTAGCTATAAAAATTGGCCATTTTAATTGGAAACAATTATTTAGCATTACTGTCCAATAAAAGTGTAAATATTTTTTTTTGTCTGAATTGCTGCAATTTTCCTTGTGACTAGAAAAATACGTTACGCCCAAATCAGATACACTTTCAGAACTCATTAATTCTTCCCTGCAAAGGCGTATGTTGTGTTTACTATATTATTTTGTCCAATGCTTCAAAGAATACCTGTGAAAGAAATAGGAGAATAGGGCACTTATGGTATAAACAATATAAATGAATGTTACTAATATATAAGTTATCAATAAATTTACAAGCATCCAAATTTCAAGAAGAAGATTATTTATTTCTGAATTATAACTAATTACCCATTATATAAATATACTATCTAAACATTACATAACATTTAAATATATCTCTAAGGTAATCTATTAATTATAAATAATTAAATCTATTAAGTAAAAATGAAAACTACTAATGCAAGTAAAATATTATTTTATCATTATAAAGATATCTAAGTATACTCTATATACACATATGAAAAAATATACGCTATAAAATATACTGTAAAAAGAACAGAATATTGGTTTTAAGTACCTTAAATATTACACGTAGCGACGTATTCATGCATGCATGTAGTCATTACTCCGAACTACATGCCCTGCTTAACCTAAAAGCTTACGTTTTTTTAAACGTAGCTATTGCACCGAATATGGTCTCATAACTCTCGAACAATTTGAGAGATATTTAAATATACTCTGTTTGAAAAAAATGTATGCATGATTAAAAAATTAAGCTACAGATGCGAAACTGAGCATGCAAACGTCATTTAAAGAATTATGCAAATGATCGAACTGTCTGCGCCAATAATGTTTTAGTGCTCATGCAATAAGCATGAGAACGAGCCATCGTGCAGCATTTAAAACGACCCACTGCAATTGAAACTGAATTTTCCGCTTTTATACTGCAAGTTGTGTATAAAGATGCATTTGAGATGCACTCGATGGCGCTATGAACAATAGTCATATATAGAGAAAGAGCTCGCATCATAGGCTTAAGGGAAGCTGGTTGTTCCAACAGACGTATCAGTCGCTATTATGGTCGGGGCGATATGGTAGTTGCTCGGTGTTGGCAACAGTGGATCAGAGAAGACAAATGTACCCGTCGCAGAGGATCAGAACATACCAGACAGATAACTGTTCTAGAGAGCATCGTGCAGTCAGGAGAGAAGCCACGTCCACATCAAAGTCGCCGCTATCATCTATTCCAAGGCATTTGTCATTCCCCATGAATCCTGTATCAAGAGAAACTATTCAGAGACGACTGGCAGAAAGTTGGATTAAGTGCCTACGTCCATTGAGGCGCGTACCACCGACTCCTCAACCAAGGCAGAGTCATCTAGATTGGTGCCGAGCTCGGTCAACGTCCGCTTCTTACTAGATGCTGATGACCGCCGCATACTATGAGGAGACATACTGCCAGCGTTTTAATCCCGCATATGTTATCGAGTGGCACATGGCCATCCTACGTGGTGTGACAGTCTGGGGAGCCATCTAGTTGACCGGCAGATCTCTTCTATTTAGATAACGGTAATTGCACTCCAAGAACTTGAGGAGTTTGATTCCCGAAACTGCCCCAAACTGTGTTCACACAGAGCAATGGGTCTTGCAATGGGCCCACTCGATTTAATCACGCTAAATCTGAACCTAATGTTTTGCTTAGCGACTTTTGCGCCCAAGTAAGAAGGGGGAAGAATAGGATTTTAAAAAGAAGCCAACGGACGTAGGAGATTTTGCACCCTCCCAACGGATGCAGAACTTGCTAAAAGCGATTACTACAAAACCTTTTTGTTGTATTTAGTGACCGCTATTACTAAGTTATAAATGTTAGAAAAGAAGACGGGACTGCTAGCTATAGTGTCGTAGTATAGACGTAGTATAGACGTAGACATTGCTAGCTATAGTGTCCACAACCAGTATTTCATTTTATAATAACACATACGTTTCAGCAATCGTTTTTGAGCAGTCACGGCTACCGATACGTACCTAGAATTTAAAGAACCAAAAATGCACGTTTCTTTCAATATTTTTCAAGATTCTCCTTCATTTTTCCTTGTGTTGTTGTCTATCGGTTGGTATACGTCTTGCATAAAATATATGCTATCAATAAGATCAGAAATATAAATTCGAATTTAATTAATGCGGGTTAAATACCAACCCTGAGAAGGAATTTAATCTGTTCTGGCTTCTTATGCCATAGTGCTTTTTCATTTTTTCATTTAGCTTTTGGCAGTCTTCCATATTTTGTTTAAGAATCCTGAATATTTTATTCTCATATTTTCATTTTCCATCTAAAAATTTTAATTTTAAATATTATAAATGGTCCAGGATATAATTTAAAAAATGTTGGCAGCTCATGACTTTCTCTGCACACTGAAATTCATTTTCTATTTACTTTTTTCATAATTCATTAAATTGAGCTTAATTGTACAACATGTGATAGAAAAAATTGTGTTTCTCAGATGGGATATATGCGACTGCCAAACAGATCTCAAAATTTTCAAAAGCAAGAGATTCATCGCTTGGCTTTTGAAAAAGTAAGTTTGCAGTTCTGATTTAATTGGGAACCACTGTTGTATATTATTATACATGAGAAACTAAACTGGCGTAACCCGTCTAAAACCAAGTCAAGGTTTATAATGGTCTCGTAAAAATCAAATAATGCATCTTGTAATTTAAAAAATGCACCAGAAAACTAAATAAAAAATGCAGAATATGATTCAGTCCATCATTTCAATAATACTTTTTCAGTTAATAGCTAATTGGAAACCACTGTTATAGTTTCTCGTTATACATAAAAAACTGACTGGCGCAAACAGTCTAAAAACAAGTCAGAGTTAACAAGTACAAAAAATATCAATACAAGAATAGTAATCTAATGTGATAGATGGATGTGATAGATTGATTTTACTGTGATAGATGGATTCTAATGTGATAGATTAAGTTCTAATTTGACTTTCTTTCAGGGAAATCTTTGCATATTCTTTAAGAAAAAAATAAATTATAAAGACCGTGATGCATTAATGTATACATGTTTTACGTAACATTTATAACTCTGTCATTATGTAATCAAAGGCATGCTCTACGGAAATATAATACCAAGGCCTGGATGTCACCAGAGAGCAGACATTTTAATTGCCCATATTTATGGTGACATAAGGCAATTTGAGGGAGTGCAACTACACCAGTCAAAATCGCTGGCGGTTAACCTCAAAATTGAAGACGTGAATCTGCTCTAGCAAGCAGAGTTTGAGGGGCGGACCAAACCCGTACTCTGCAGCATTGTAGGTGGAGAAAGAAAATTCTCGCCGAACTCAACCAAAAATCTACAAACATACACACAGAGAGTTGAGCCTCAACTAGCTGAAGATAGTGAACCAGCAGTAATGTAAATTGGGGAATATCATCTACAAGAGGAGTGGAAGCCAGTGACTGCAAGCAGCATATGCCGATATGAAGTTCTCAGATTATGTCACTGACTGTGAGAGCACTGACATCAGCAACAGGGTGAAATAAATAGCAAATATTTATATTCTACTGTCAGTTGTTATATTAAGATAACAAAATGTATTGAATCTAATAGCATCAGATAATGCTACAATAAATTAAGCTGCTGCTTGTAAGAAAATAACATAGTGAACTTCCTTGAAGAAAAATGTCATATCAATGCTTATGATTTCATTTTCAGAACCTGTTTTCCTAGTTTTCGTGGACGGGGGAGGGACTCCTATGGTGATATATTTATGTTTGTTACTTTTAATGGCCGATACCATCAGGTAGCGAATATTCGATTTGGATATTCTAGCTTTATTTGAATTGTATTTTGCTTGCCTAGTCACAGTTTGTTCTTGGTTATTATTAAGGACGTAGGCTGTTCTTTTGATCTAAAATAGGGGCTTATAATGCCCTCGAAGCAGTGTGACCTAACTGGCATATACCTGCTTCCTTCAAGGATGATTTATATGTTATTTTTATTATCACATAACTCTCCTTAAATTTACTAAATTGTTTAAATACATTATTACCAATAATAAATGATTTTAATTGAAATTAATAGTAATTACACTCCTTTTTTTAAACTCTTTTGCAGAAGTACTTAATGAAAAAGTATTTCAAGCAGCAACAAAAATATGCATTATTAACGCAATGCCACCTATAATTTCTATATGATCACAAATAATTTAATTTGAAGGAATACTCCCATTACAGATACCATCACTCATGGGCCACTATCGACTTTATTATGTGCTCGTCAGCATGGAATACCCGATATCTGCAATGGTAGTAAGAAACTTGTAATAAGCCACAGTTTTTGTGAACTTCTTTAGAAACTGAAAATGTCGGTTCTTACAAGTTGTAATCAAATTCATATTAGAATTTATCTCAGGCCACGCGAAGCTACAAAGGCAAAATTAATAGTTACAAAATCCGCTTGTAGGGGGCGTTAAAATATATATAAAACTATTTCATAATTACAAAATGTTACAGAGAAGTTTTGTGATTATGAAATAATTTAATGCCACAATATTTACGAATATCACATAATATTTACGACCAAAATCTAACACAAAAATGACCATATAATGTTATAAATGTTTCTATAAAAATAAATGGTAAGTTGCATAGGAAAACAAAGTGAAAGTTCCGAAGTGTGTTACCTTTTTTAAGTATTCGCTTAAGAATAAACTGTTCGTTTATTGCATATTCGCCGACGCGAAATGCCCATAAATCGGTTACAAAGCTTTAAAATAACTGCGCGCAGAAAAAAGAATTTCGCTTCGAGAGTAAATAAGATTAACGAAGATTATTATCCAAAATTTCGTACATTTTGCAAACCATTTATGTATTTCATATTAATCTGGAATACCGGATCAATAAATCTTAAAAGACCAATGAAATTATTCCGACTTGCGTTTTTATCTTCTTCGTATCAAAATGTTTGTTACATTTCATGAAAGTATGTTTATTATGCAGACCACGTACTCGCCTTTAATACGCATTACAAATAAAATTTATTGCTATATTATATTTTTAACATTTCCAAAATTGGTTTCATTCGAAATGGAAGCTTCGATATTCATTCTGGCTTGTAACAATAATTTGTAATTTTACTTTTCTGTTACCATATTTGACAAAGAATTGCTTTATTTACATTTTTGCAAGACTACCATTTCCCGAAAATGCAAAGAGCAATTTTAAGATGTAGAATAGTGAAAAACCTATTTGTTATCTGGCCAGCTTCCGGGTATTCTAGAAAGTATGACAATGTACAGCAATATTTCACTTGTTCCACAAAATAAAGAATTTAGTGAATAAAAATGAAAATACCGCAATTTTAAAGCAAAAGGCAATATTTATAAAATGGTACCATACAAATGAAATAGAGTATAAAAACACTGGTAGAAAAAAGTTAATGTCAGGCCATATGTTTGAAAAGGCCTAAACCGTTGAATTTTATGGTATTCAAAAAATGCAAAGATATATACTTTAAAAATTAAACAACCCATATCAGTTAAAAAATATCATCTGAAACGATGGTAATTTTTTTAAGTGCTTCCTTATGGCAAATATATTCCTTTTTTTAATAAAATTTAACTCAATTGCTCCTTGTTTTTCCCTGGATATTGTAAAATTGTCATTCAAATATCAATTAAGTGTTGCATAGGTTAATGGAATTTACGAATTAAAATGATAAACAATAGCTTTCTTAGTGCAAACCAAAATTCAACATTTATATAAAATTATCCCTCTACATGCTAGGATTATAGAATCACTAGCAAGCTACACAAAAATAAATTTAAATAATCAATTCTGCATTATTCCATCTTCATTATGGTTAATTATAAAACTGAATTTATATTTTGTATTTCAAGTTTTACACGGAAAGTTTTGTGCACGAAATTCGCAAGCATATGAAATTTTCTTCAAATAAAAATATTTAGTTTTATTATTTAAAATTTGAGATATATAGATATATGCCATACATTGATATTCCATTGAGTACACTTAATTATTTGAGCGTGTAGCGTATAAAAAGTTCAGTATTAAAACTTAAAATATTAGCTTTCTAAACATTTAATTATCTTATGATTTGCATTTTCTAAGTCGCGATAAAATGTGCTCGATTAATATTTTTATTTCACATACAACACTAGTCTTTGAATATACGTAGGTTAGTCAAAAAGTTAGCTACACTGCCTGAGAAAACAAAACAGGATCGAAATTTTACAATAATTTTATTTGCACACTAAAGATCCATACAAAAGCTACTTTTCGACGTAATCACCTCCTTTATTTAAACATTTATTTAAAGTTTTTCTATGCCTTCTGCGAAGAATTCCCGTCCAACGGCAGATAACCATTGTTGGGTTACAGCTTTCATCTCGTCATCTGAGTGATATCGTCGCTTTGAAAGTTCTTCTTTCATGGGACAGAAAACATGGAAGTCACAAGGTGCAAGATCTAAGCTATAAGGGGGGGGGGGGTGATCTCACACTTCCCACTTAAATTTTCTCAGAGGATCGCTCGTTAATTTTTTCGCATGCTGTCTCGCATTGTCATGCAGGAGCCAATGTCTTTCGAAAGTTTACCTGGCCGATAAATTTCAGTGCAGTTACACCTTTTTGCCCACAAAAAATGAATCACTGCACGAACTTCCAATTTGGAAGCCAGCTGAAGCTGCCGAGACATGTTCCAGACTGATTAGCAAGCAAACTAAAGCTGCCGCGTCAAAGCCGCTACGCCACGCACTGCAGATAAATGTCTGTAGTGTTGCCACAAAGTTTCAACAAAATATCCTTTTACCAAGAGTTTTTACGAAGGAGTGCAACTAACTTTTTGACTGACCCTCGTATAACACAACCGTTTGGCAAAAATGAAACCTTGTACAAAAACATAAATACAGTCTTTTGTCATTCTTTTATTATTAAACATTTTATTTGAAGTGCTAATTTTTACTACACATTGGGCTATGTTTTGAAACAACTACCTTGATATGATAATAAACCGATCGTCTAATCGTTACAACGCTGAAAACTAAATAATGAGAGTCAATCTGCGTGACCCGAGTCCTCTGTAGCACGGCGCGTGATAAATTTTAATAATTTTCCTTTTAACCATAAATACGACACAGGTTACCGCAGTTGGAGTCCCATCAAATACATACATCCCTTAGTATAATTGCGCTTTGGCCTTAATGTTGCTGTTTCCTTTTACGAGAGAATCAAGTTGACAGAGATCGTGTTAGTTTGAGACAATGACAATGTTCTGGACCTCAAGACTTTTTCAATTTTTCTTAGTAATTTATTGAATTCAATTTTTAATATTTCAAATTTGTCATTGTTAATTTATTGTTGTGTTAGTAGAATATATATTTTCCTCATCGTACATTTGATAATATATATATATATATATATATATATATATTACAATATATATATATATATATATTACAATATATATATACGCACCCAAAAAATTAATTTACAGCTGCTAATTTGGCATGCGATTGTCGTTTTAGGAGTTATTCAAATGATTAAACTGTCAACGAAATGGTGTTATAGGACTCATGCAACGCGTATGCGAACGACGCATCGTGCAGCATTTGAAGGGTCCCTGCAATTAGACCGAATTTTCTGCTTTGATACTGCAAGTTGTGTACAGAGATGTCTTTGACGCGTACTCGACGAACAATTGTCGGATTTAGAGAGAGATCGCATCATAGGTCTATGGGAAACTGGTTAGTCCAACAGACGGCCATCAGCAGTCGCCGTCTTGGTCGGAGCTATACGGTAGATGCTCGGTATTGGCAACAGTGTATCTGCGAAAGCACATGTACCCACCGCAAAGGCTTAAGACGCCCCAGCCGGACAACTGTGGAGAGGATCGTGCAGTCAAGAGAGGAGCCACGATCCACATCAATGCCGTCGGTATCCGCCATTCGAAGACATTTACTATACCCCATGCATCTTGCATCGAGATACACTATTGAGATATGACTAACAGATTGTGGGATTAAGTGTCGACGTCCATTAAGGCGCCTACTACTGACCCCTCAATATAGGCAGAGCCATCTGGATTGGTGTCAAGCTTGGTCGGCTTGGACAGTGTCCGATTAGAGGCATGCTGTCTTTTGAGACGAATTCCGCTTCTCTCACAGTGTTAATGAGCGTCGCATATGTGTGTGGAGGAGAACTGGCGAGCTTTCAGATCGAGCGGCACACGGTCGAATTGTCGATGTTGTCGAGCGGCACACGGCCATCACATGTGGTGTGACAGTCTGGTGAGCTATCTCCTGGGATAGCAGATATTCCACTAGTTGTGACCGCAGGCCAATCTGAGGGTTCGCTTGTACGTCGACGATTTTCTGCAGCTGATTGCTCTGACTATGCTGCAAAGCAGCCAAGGTTCCATTTACCAACAAGAGAACGCTTGGCCACATAGTACACAACTTTCTCAACAATGTCTTCAATAATTTACTATCCGCCCATGGTCATCCAGATCCTCAGACCTATCGCTAATAGAACACGTCTGGGGCATACTGGGACGGTAATTTCCGCCTTCTCAAAATATCACTGAGTTAGCTGACCATTTGCAAAATGTGTGACTGAATCTTCCGCAAAGGATTATAAGCAACTTAATTGACTCTGCCGCACCGAATATTGGCTTATATAATTGCCAGGAGAGGATTTACCTCTTACGAAAATGTCATCTTTTGATGCCACTACTTTCTGATAGCACCTTGTTTCGCTCCTAAATTCTATTCATTGGCATATGACCTCAAACAATGCATATATGCCGAGTTTCGCGGCTATAGCTCAATATTTATAAGTGCATATAATTTTTTGAAACATACTGTATATAGTAACGCAAAACACTGAATATAACCATTTTAAATTATTATTGATTCTAAACGCAAATAAATCTGATGTTGCCAGCACGCGACTTTTCTTATATAATGCAATGTTATTATTACTTTTACAGTAAAAACAAAATAGATTATTCTTATAGTAGATACTTATATTTTTTCCCTAGATATTGAATTTTCGTCAAATAGTCGTTATTTTCATTAATTTAGCGTAATTTTGATCCATTTGGTAAGATTTTCTTTGATTTGGTAGCATTTAATAAAGTCGCCAAGTTAGCGATATTCCGCCAAATTTGTCGCCAAAATCTCGCCAAGCGTTATAGATGGAGAAATAATTTATTCTTATAGCAGATAAATGCCTACTGGCGTTCAAATACAAAAGTATTGCTCAAAGTACCTTTTTTAATGAATAGAACGAGCTAGATCCACGAAATTGATGTCACCAAATTTATTGCATGATATTATATATGAAAAGTGAACATGTTTCTCAATAGGATTTTTTTTTATTTTATATAATTTTTTGATTACTTTTTGAAACATGTACAATATCTGGAGAACGGTTTATGCTAGAGTTCTAAAACTCATGATAATCGTTTTCTAATGAAAAATTGCATAAGAAATGTCTATTTGCATAACTTTATTAGAGGTTTTGATTTTTTGATGATTTTTTCAAGATTTCCCTCGAAAATTTAGGGGGGTTCTGCACATGCGACTGCGTATAAAAACAATAAGCTTCCAGTATTCATGGATTGCAATTATTTTTGTACCAAATTTCGTTCGAATAAGTCCCTTCGTTCGTCAATTATCGTCTCCACAGGCTCACTGACACGCACACGCACGCACACACACACACACACACACACACACACACACACAGGTTGGTTTTTGGTGGAAAACGAGGACGCTGCGGGGAACCCACCAAACTGAGGACCTCCAGAAACAATGATTTTTCTGATATAATTTTCACATTTTAGGCATCCTGGAAGGAAGTTAATGACATATGTGGCAAGAAAATTTTAAAAATAGTTTTATTTCAAGTATGTATTTTTGCAAGGTAAACGAGGACCATGTTTATACACCGTTAGAATGCGGACCATGCATATACACCGTCAGAATGCGGACAATGCATATACACCGTTAGAATGCGGACAATGCATATACACCGTTAGAATGCGGACAATGCATATACACCGTTAGAATGCGGACGATGCATATACACCGTTAGAATGAGGCCATGTGTATACACCGTTAGAATGAGGGCAATGCCTGGCATTAGATATATAAGTTCTTACCGAGAGTAAACGTACGTATATCTAATATCTCAAAACAAGGGTACGTATATCTATTAACTAAGGATCGTGAATACACATTTTTACTGAGGACACTATTTAAAACTGATAACTGTGTAATATTTATATATATACGCTATATGTGCTGCAACTTCTTTCATTCGAAACTAGTTGAAAAGTGAACTAAAATTACATAAATAAAAGATGCGTTCGTAGTTAGAAGAGAAGAAACATAAGAAATTATACATTCTGTAACACATGCCCTAACACATAACCGAATGAATGCAAAATTGAGAAAAAATTATTAAACATATAAAAGTGTATTATACACAAAACCCACTTATAAAGGGCGCCCCCCAAAATAAGAATGGCTCTCCCATTGCAGATATCAACATCCATGGACCGGTTTCGTGTTTATTATGCGCTCGTTAGCATGGAAGATACAGCTCGTCAGCTGCAAAGGTAGTACAAAACTTTCTAAAATCCGCAATTTTTACAAGCTTTTATGGAAAATGACAATTTAAATCCTTCTATATGACCGGCATAAAATTGATTAAAAAGTGTGGCTGGGATATCTTTCATATTTTTGGGAGACGTCCCTTATAAGCGGATTTGTGTTTTATGAAATTTGCCTTTGCAGCTCCGTGTGGCCTGAGTTAAATTGTAAGCAAATGTTATACCAACCGAGGGGAAGGACTGAAATTGTCAGTTCCCATAGAAGCTCGCAAAAAATTGTAACATGTTTCTTACTATCATTACAGATTTCTGCTATTCCCTGCTGACAAGCGCAGAATAAGAGCGAAACCTGTCCATGGAAGATAGTATCTGCAATGAGAAGTGTATTTTATATAAAATGTTTTAAAAATAACTTATTTAAAAATGTTATTTGGGCACGATAACATTTTCGCCAAATGCTCTATATACTAAATTATTATTCATGAACCCGGTGGATTTTGCTCTATTGCATACGGTCTGAAGGACAGATGGATGAACTTTGGGGTGGGATAGTCCAGTGGTTAAGGCACGGGGATTGCACTTGGAGGACCCGAATTCGATTTCTAGCTCTGCCTAAACTGACGACCCTCTGTTCACGCTGAATACGGGCACGTTTAATATGTGGGTTTGAAAGTTCTTCCGAGAAGTTGATGTTAGAGGAAGGAGGACACTGTCCCTGTGGATGTCGCTCCCACTGGGTTATAGTTTTAATTGGGTGGCACTATCCCTGATGTCCAAACAGACCGTTCCACTGAATATTTGAAGCTAATATAGCAACAGATAAAATTATATACTTGCGTATGTAATCAGACACTGTATTCTATTTATATTCCACGCCATTATAACACCTGTCATTTAAATACCATAGCCTCTGCTTCATCCATATGGGTTATCGTATTTTTTAAGCAATTGTATATTTTCGGTTTCTTTTACAGAATAGCATAAAATTAAAAAAATCTATTTTAAT
Source organism: Amaurobius ferox (assembly GCA_951213105.1). Lineage (NCBI taxonomy): Eukaryota > Metazoa > Arthropoda > Arachnida > Araneae > Amaurobiidae > Amaurobius > Amaurobius ferox. Next base: position 56,756,353 of record OX578141.1, read on the forward strand.
ATATGTCATTAAAGCATTCCATTTTTTTAGATTTATATATAAAGAATATTTTATTTTGTCCTCTTTTCTTTTATATATTTTCAAAATTATATTTTGGCCAGAAACAAATTGATTAGTATTAATATATTATTTATTCTCAAAAATTATCTAATCAAATTATGAAATTCAATAACTGTCTTCCGTCAGGATATCTTCCATCAAAATTTTGAATTCGAAATTTCTCAAGAAAACAATACCTATTCTATACAATAGTATGTGAAAATAAAATATATATTTTTTATATTCTGATGACGATTGTGACAGAAGTAGACTTAACCAATGGGGTATAACGAATATATAAAAAAGTCCAGTGGATACTTAAACTCCAGATCCCTTATATTTAAAAAACGGAACGAATCTTCTATTTAAAATAATTTTCCTTTTAAATGACATATTCTTACTTTCTCGTACTAATTGTATAAAAGGAATTTCTACCCTCGAAATTATTCGAATTCGAGATATTAACAAATAAGCAGGTTTCAAAACTTTTTGAGCCCACCTCGAATACTATTGAATGTGTGAGATAAGAACACGATAATAAGGAATGCATCTACTAATATCAAATTATTATGTGGAATCTGATAGCATGCTTTTTTAATTTTCCTAATAAGAACTCAACTTTTTAGGACTTTCAGATTTTATAGCAATATTTTGTTTTCAATATAATTTTTATTCCCGAAATTATACTAAATGTATAAGTTGTATAACACAGATAAACGTACATTTATCAGCGTGATTAAGCTGTAGCTAATTAAACAAAAAATTACTTTTAATGTGGTATTTCTACGTTATATTTTAGAAGAATAACTTGAATACAAAATTTCAAATATATTTTTTTTTATTTACGTACATCAATATATATCCACTTTCTAGATATTTTTTAATTGTAACTTGCTTTTTAATTGTAACAACCAGATTGAAAAAAATTTTGAAAATGTTTCAAAAGAAACAATTAAAAATATTTTTTCGTGTCAAGAAAACGCAAGTGACATTGCTATAACATTAAAATTCAATTGGAGCTCTAGTTTCAGATGTTTGATTTTTATTTTCTGTGTTCTACATGAGTTTATATTTAGTTTGAAATTGCAAGCTTTCCATTAAATCCTATGAATGCCAATTTTCATCATGCAATGTCGTGACGTCTTTAACAAGCATTTCCGGTTTCAAGGGAGAAGGCGCTAAGACCCACAGGTGCTAACTAACCCATTACTTCTGTAGCCCTGCCACAAGGTAGATCATGCCTTCAGGCCATAGTCCCCTTAGTAGAAGATGTCTGCTTGAACAATACTGCCGATAATACCAGGCTTCAAAGGAATCCGAAACCTGTTTGTTCGCTCTGTGAACACCAGAAGGTTTGAAGCCATGCATCCTTCATAAAATGAAACTACCATCTACTAATGTTGGTCTGCGTGTATAGTGCGCAATATTCTATTGCGCAAGTTTCTTTTACAATCACACTATAAGTAGATATAAAATAGTATGCAACATTCAAATAAGAAATTATTTTTATTAATACTTTACAACATAGTTGAAAAGTGCTTATGACTTTGTTCATTCTCTCTGTCTGTTGGCACAATAACTGCCGTAAAAAGAATTTTATCAAAATGAAATTTTAGTCGGTTGTTGAGACAGTCTGTGGAACACAAGGGAATGTAAATGAATAATATCACTTAATTAGTTTTGGATTGAACCCGGATTGAAGAAATGAAATACATTGAACCCTATGGGACCTAATTTTCCAAACATTTTTTAAGCGAAGTTAAAATTCACAAATTGCTTCGAAAATTTTAGAAAATATTCAAATTATTCCATAAGATATACAAAAAAAATTTCCAATAGAATATGTTCGGTAGTTTTTTAAATAAAAATTAAAATCATGAAGAGATAACGTGACCCACTTCAAAATAAAATATGGCATCCACCTTGTGTTAAAATCGTGATTTTTAAGTTCTTTTTAATTTATATTTAGTGTGACATCCGTCCTAAAACCGCTATTTTTTTTTTTTTTTTTTGCGTTTTTTCTGTGCATATTATGCGCCAACGCAATTACAACATTTATTAGTTTAAATGATCATCAAACTTTGTTTATTTTTACAACGAGGCCTAACTTTAATAAATGTAAAATGTAAACAATTAAGATGATTTGTATAAGAATTGCTGATTTTTTCAAGCAAAATTATTTAACCCTTGAGTCTGGAATAAAAGTGTTTGAGTGAAATATTCGCTGCTTTTACATAGAAGGCCAGACGACTTATATTTCGATGATGTCATTTGAATAAAGTTTGAAATAAAGTTTTAAGCACGGAGTTAGAAAATACTTTTACCTCCATGGTTTAATTTTCCAAGTGAAATAAATGATTGTAGTTCTGTGACAATTAAGACAAGTAAGATCAATCATACATAAAGCATTGATTATGAAACACATTCCAACTACAATGCAATTTTATTTAAACATCTATAAAATGCTATAATTCAGCGGCAATATTTTTTAAATTATCACAATACTACAATAATTTATAATATTTAAAAACTTAAAACTTCATAAAAAAAAGAACTTTATTCAAATAGCGTCTTCGAAATATAAATCGCCTTGGTTCTCCATGTAAATGTAGTAAATATTTCATTCAAACTCTTTTATTCCATTCCTCTTATTCATCACAATACCATAATATATTTTTTTACTTAAAAAATAAAACCATGGAAGTAAAAGTACTTTCTAACTCTACTATGCTTAAAACTTATGCTTGAAATTTATAAAAAAAAAAGCAATGATAAAAAATCGTCTGCTTCTCTATGTAAAATCAATAATTATTTCATTCATCATCTTTATTCAGTTTTATTCATTTTTCATCATCTTTATACCGAGCTAAATTTTGCGTTAAAAAGATTCAGCAATTCGTATACAACTCATCTTACAGTTTGATGTGTTTATATTCTGCATACGTTAAAATTAGGCTCCGGTGTAGAAATAATCAAAATTTGATGATCATTTAAGCTAGAAAAATATTGTAATTCGTTGGTGCAGAATATAGATGCACAGAAAAACGCAAAAAGACAGCGGTTTTAGGACGGATGCAACACTAAATATAAATTAAAAAGACTTTTAAAAGTCAAGATTTTGACACAGCATGGATGCCATATTTTATTTTGAAGTATGTCCCGTGGTTTTTTCCTGTAATATGGGTGTAATTATTATTTTAATTTTTACTTTAAAAACTACAGAATATATTTTGCTTATCTTTTTAATATATTTATGGGATAATTTAATTATTTCCTAAAACTTTAGAAGCAATTTGTGAATTTTAAATTCACTTAAATATTTGAAAAATTAGGGTCCATAGAGTTCAATGTATTTCATTTTATTAAGCCGAGTTCAATCCAAAACTAATCGGGTGAAATTATTCATTTACATTCCCATAGGTCCTACAGACCATCTGAACAACATACTAAAATTTCATTTTGACAAAGTCATATTTACGGCAGTTATCGTGCGAACGGACAGACTGATAGACAGAATGACAAAGTAATAAACACTTTTCAACTATGTTGTAAAGTGTTATAAATGTAGTCTCCGAATGTATCGTATTTTAGAGATGTTTAAATAAAATTACAGTTGGAAATCATATTATAATCAATGCTTTATGCATGATTGATCTTTCTTGTATTTATATTTAGTGTTGCATTCGTCCTAAAACCGCTTTATTTTTGCATATTATCTGTGTTTCTAAATTCTGCGTCTTTACAATTACAATATTTTTGAGTTTAAATTATCATGAAACTTTGATTATTTCTACAACGAAGCCTAATTTTAAAATATGCTAATTTTAAATAAGTGTAAACTCGATTGTAAGATGAGTTGTATAAGAATTGCTGAATTTTTCAAAGCAAAATTATTTAGGTCTGAAGTCTGGAATTTAAGTGATATGAATGAAATATTCATTGATTTTACTTAGATGGAGAAACAAGCGATTTTATAGCATTGTCTTTTTCGTTGAAGTTTTAAGTTTCCAAGTAAACAAATTATTGTACTATGAAAATATAAAAATATCACCACTGAGTGTATGGAATTTTAGAGATGTTTAAATAACATTGCATTTCCGTTGGAAAGTGTTTCATAAACAATGCTTTATGCAAGTTTAATCTTTCTTGTTTCTATCACTATTTCCTCATAAGATGAATTCATTGAAGTGGAAGAAATAAAATTAATACATCATAAACTAAATACATCATTTTTTATTCTTTTGTTTTATTTATTTCTTTATTTATTTGAAAGAAGAAACGCCTGATTTGAAACATATTCTGAAGTATATTAGATGAATCAAGATTATCATATATAGCGAGTTTAAAATATAAAAACCCTTTTTCTGGAGGTATTTTCTTTCCTGTACCAAGGAGTCCTCTATTCTTTCTTTGACGGACAGTCGACAGCCAGCTGGCCAAAGGCGTTACTTTTGATCTATTGTGCTGTATTACTCCTCGAAGGGTATACCTAGAGGGTGAACTTCAACCAAGGTTCGTAAAGTAATAGAATCTGAAATGGGCAAAGAGCAACTCTCAGAGGAATTGGGTTCAAGATGTTTGGGATAGTATTATGCTATACACCTGTCCTTTTGAGAGACTCTCCCTTTGAGATTACCGTTGTCCCACTCGTAATCTACACTGATTTTTTAAAGAGATCTTCTCTTTGAAAAAGCAATGAGCAAAAGGGTAAATTTTACTTCCGTACGTGCGACTTCCGTGCAACTGAAATTTTGTGCCATTTCTTGCGATTTATGTATATATGAAGTAAAATTTTACAACAACGAGCAAGTTCCATACAAGTTAATTTTTTAATAATGTGCGAGTTCCGTAGAAAGGAGTATAGGGAATTCTGCCTTTCAAATATAATCGTTTAAGTAATGAAATAGCTTTAATAACAAATTAGGAAATATTTTTAATATTTTATTTTTAACTTTAAAAAAAAATTGCTTTTCTTTTATAAATTTTTACTTTTTGAATTTTTATTCTCAGTTCTTCCTTATACAAATACGAAAACGAAAACACATTGTGCTAAGGATTTGGAAAACAAGGCCAAGATATTCAAGCAAAAAATAAATATAATTGTGGCTAACAACTGTTTCGAGAATACGCGAAATCTCCTTCATCAGTGCTAAAGAACCAACAAACCTGAAATCGAAAGGACAAAATCTGACAGAGAAGAAACAGAGTGGTATATATGCCCAAGTCGTGGATTGAATAATGGCAAACATTAATGCTTAAACGTGCATCAGGGCAAAGATGACAAAGTTTCATTTTGTATTTGAAAGAAACCTGTTGTCTTTTATGAAACTCACGACCAGATTCCTGAAAACTCTTACTGCAATGTGTTTCTTTCATATGCAGACCTCCTATCATAGGCATAGTTGGAATTCCAAAAATAGTGTCTGGGGGTGTAGAAGATCAAATATGGGTTACACTTCTGAATTTGATCTATCCTCGAATTATAAAAGTATAAATTATTCTTGTAGGGTCGTAAGCTATATTTTATTGGTCATGAAATGCGATTCATAAACACATTAGGTCAGTATAGTTGTGCTTCAATGTTGTAGGTCACAAGCATAAAAAGTTGACACCACCGGTTTACATAATACTGATTCTCTGTTTATAACATTTATATTACTGCAGTTAGATGATGGATATAAATGAATGCTCTTTTAGGTTAATTTATTAGAATGTAACCGAAAGATTATTTTCAGCATTGTATCCTCCATTTGATTGTCAACCCCCCAACACACACGCACACACTTTAAGATCCGGTAAACATGTGGGTCCGTAAGTCCTTCCGAGAGGTTAGTGGTAGAGGAAGGAGAGTAGGGTCCCTGTTGTCCCGGTCTAAATTGGGTGGCTCTTCCCGGCCGTCCAAACAGTTACCTTACACCTTTCTGGTAGGTCAGACAGTCTGGGTCTCAACAACAACACTCTAAGATCCTTACTATTCTCCTATTATAATAAGTTTACCTGAGATAGAGAAAATTTTGAAGTAAGAATTTTCAGTAATATGGTTGTAAGCTTTATAAAAAAATGAAAATACAAAAATAAAATATTTCAGCTTTGCATTGATGTAATTTTTATCATTAATTTTGAGCATTATTCAATCCATGACTTGGATATATATGCACACCTCTGTTTGTGTCCATTTCGTCTTTTTGACTTGTTGGTTCTATAGCACTAACAAAGGGGATCCAGCATATCCTCGAAACAGTTTCACGCTGCTTTTTCCTTTAATTATCGATTGAATACGTTGTTCAAGTTTACCTTATCATTTGCACAAAGAATATTTTGCTTATTGGTGTCCATATCGGCTATAAAGTATCCAGCATTGTAGATCCATTTGATCTTTGAACACCGGACCCCCACTCCCATCTGAGATTCTGGCAATGCCTATGAGAACGGCTTGTATACGACAACGAAACATACTGGGTCTTTTAACACCAGCTGCTTATGCTAGGATTTAAAATACAGAATCATTTTGATTAAGTGTCACGACTTTTTTATACCTTTGAGAGACACAACATTTTGAAGGATGTTCCCATGTAGCTGTATACTACCAACATGGCAGACAGTTTTGTAGCTATTGGGGATCATTCAGCTGCATGATAAGAAAATCATTAAAATATGATTAGCTATGCATTTCTGAGTAAGTAAATTTCATAGTTTAAGCAATTTTAGCACATAAAACAACATGATTCTTAATGAATGCACGGAAAGTAAATGCATGTCAGTTTAGCACGCCCGAGTTATCTTGTGTTATTCATTTGTAAACACATCTCTTACTTTTGACATGTTCAGATGTGTCATTTCATCATATTCTGAGGCGGGGCACAATCCAATATTTTTGGTACACATATAATTATTTATACATTTGGTACACATATAATATTTTTGGTACAAAATATAAATACAAAGGTTAAAATATAATACAATCCAATAAGGTTTAAAATACAAAGAATTAATGTATATCACAAAAGTCAACCACAAGCTAAATTTGAGTTTTCTAGCTGCTCCGGTTCTTGTGTTATTACTAAACAAGAAAAATTAATCATGCATAAAGCATTGATTATGAAACACTTTCTAACTGAAATGCAATTTTATTTTACCACCTCTAAAATGATGGATGACAGGAAGTAGATTTAACGATAATAATATCACATACAAAAAGTCATTACATATTTTAGAAAAAAAACGGATTTGAGAAAAAATCAAGAAACTTTTGAAATTTCTAAAGATAACCAATAATTTGTTTACAATTTAAATTTAAAAGCACATATTTTATCAAACTATTGCAATAATAATCATTAGTTATGTAAAATCTGGGTTGTTAATAAATTAAATGTTTCTGTCAAGGTATTCAGAATCTCGACTCGACAAATGAAAGTGCCCCATCATATGTAATCTATGGTGAACTAGTTTCGATATGATAGAAATGATTTTTGTTTAAGTGAGGGATATTCAAAGGACACAATAATTATTTTATGGGTAGTTTTTAAATGTTATTTTAAGGATATGTCTGTTAAAAAAGGAATTTATAATCCATTCAAAATGACGCAATTATCCCTAGTTATGTTAAAAGAATTCCCTAATTTGAAGCTTAAAACCATAAACATAAAAAAATTTCGAAAACGATTTCTAAATAATTTAGTTCTCTGCACTATAGGGTCCAAATGAAAAACCAAATCCTGCATTATGAGAGTTTTGATTGTCACCCTTACGTTTCCGAAATCATGACTATTGTCTATGTTTACAGTTTTTAAATATAGCTAAACACATCTTGTAATAATTTAACAACATAAATTAAAGGATCCAAACTTCTGTTGACAAATGCTAAAAATTAGTTTATTGCAAAAATTCGATGTTTTATAAGAGTGTATAATTTCCCTCTCAATAGTGCTTGTTGATAAGGCATCCTTGGGACAAACCAAAGAGAGCCGTTTGAGGGAAAATATTGATATGGTTTTGCTGACAGTTCAATGCAATTAATGTAAATCAATAATTTTAAATTTTTTTAAAAAGTCTCAAGATTGGTATATAGGTGCCGTCAGGATCTCGAACAGGGGAGGGAGGTCGAAGATCAAATGTGGTTGTTTACAGTGCTGGATTTAATACTCCAATATAGACTCTATATAGAACATAATGCAATTACATATGAAGAACTAACGTAATCATTATCAATGTATGGTTATAACGCCTCCTACATAACTGCAGTTGCACGATATGTCTCCTTCGATACTACATTAATGTCATAACATGAACTAAAATTTGTTAAAATATGCATGCAACTATGCATCAAAAATTCAAGAAATAATCACATAAAATAAAATACATGTATTTATATATTTTGTTCGAATATCATTTACGCATCGGAAAGCATTTAAAAACAGGGAATTTCACCCAAACTCAAGCAAACTATTATTGCAAATCAAAAGTTTTTATATCATTATTCAAATGCAGTTAAAATTTTCATATAGTGAGTAAATGTTATTGCTGTAACCAACTAATGTGCTTTTCTAAGTTCTTGACACGTAGACTCTGTTCTTTATCATCTAAAAACATTTTAATGCCAAAAATTTTCTTTTAATATTAACTGATATTATTGGACAATACTCGTAATCTTTAGAACTAAAAGTGATATTTAGTTTTTCAATATTTTATGCTGAAAACGATTTAGTTATAACTGCGTATTCACTCTCCTTTTTTTTTTCCTCTGAAATGTGGATAGCAGATTTTACAAGCTGATCTGATATTTTTTCTGAATAATTTTTTCTCGCATTTACACTATATATAATAACACCACCTGCAAACAGCTTTTTCTATGATTATAAATGCATGATTTTATTCGGTTTGATTTACTAGATTTAATTTTAGGCATTTTTAATCATAATGCTTATACAGAAAATTTTACACAACAGCTCTTTGAAAAAAACGTATGTAAAACGTCAGGTACTCGTATAAGTTGCTTTCCATTTCTTTTACCAAACCTGTCACTTGTTATTTTACCTTGGAAAGATTTTACCATTTCTTATGATATTTTTATAATTTTAGTACCTCATGTAATATGGGTGTTGAATGTGAAATATGTTTAGCTTTGTACAATGTTAACTTATATAGCTATTTTAAAAAGGTAAAAAATAGTTAAAATATAAAAAATGCAAGCTAAAAAAATAAAGTACTTGAAATATGCATATAAAGGCCTTTTATGCATTTACATGCTCTATAATTAAGTGTTCAAATATGCAATTGCATATACAGATATGGAATTTCATATAATTTGAGTTTTAGTCATAATCTTAATCAATATATTACTTTTATAAATCAATATTTTTATAAATTTTTTTGACTGTGATTGTTTTTAAAACGTGTTTGTAAATATATTTTTAAATGGACTTTTAATAAGACATTTAGTTCAAACTATCACATTTTTTTAAAGAATGCGCACTGCAGAAATAAATTAATAGTTGCCGAATTTTGCTTTTGAAGGATCCCATCATATTAGCTATTTTTCTAAATGTCTGTAAGTGTAAAATTCCTACAAAACAACCACTTCTAGTATTCTAAAAATCGGCACATTTATTTTCTTGCATAAAATTATGCATAAAGTACATTTTCATGAGCTAAATATAAGAATAATCGATTTTTTTAATTTTGATGTGAACCGGCTAAAGTGGACGCCACATTTGTAGTTTAGTCAATTTTTTTTTTCTGTGAATATCTTTAAAAATGATCCACACTTTTAGGACTTACAATAGAATGCATTCACAAGTATCTGGGAGAAAGAATTATATGTATACATATCGATCGCTTAAAGCCACTCAAAGTCAAGGTACTTTAAACAGACTCAAAGTCACAACAATATTTACAACCAAATGAGTGAGTGGTGTGTGAACTCGTGTGAACCATCGAGGTAGTATATACTAACTCGTTGGTGTGAACTATAGCGGGACACCATTAGCGTTATCCTTCGCCCTTTGTCGGTTTTTACTGCTCCGCAGGGTGAAATCAAGGTATCACATCCCTCTGAGCTTGACCACACAAGATATGCGGAAGGGCGATAATCTCCGTTACCGTAAAGGGTTTTCATTGTTCCCCGTGCCTGGGGTGAACATTCATTCTTCCCAATGTTTAAAGTACCTTGTACCAGGTATTAAAATTCCCACATCGGCGATTCAAATTGAAAACCTAGCGATTAGCGAAATGACCGACCAAACCCCGTAGATATCCTATACTTAGATATTTCGTCTAATATATCCGTTTTATATTTTATAGCCATCTAATTCCTTAGATATATAGGATGTGTCTTGATACATGATCTGGCGCGGAGGTGGTGATTCTATCCTTTGACTCTACCAGCGCCTTGCCGAACTTTACACGCTGCACTAAGGGTTTTCATCATTTTTACAACTGCCTCAAATTTTAAAGGGTTTCCGAAAGCGGATGTATAACCGGAATTAAAGTTGTACATCAAAATTAAAATGATGTTCGAAACTCTATTGGTTAAATATTCATTATAACATATTTTGCATCATGATAAATTAAAAAAATAATAATCTATATGCAATAGTTTCTGGTAAGACTCATATTCAAATAATGCTGCTTAGTTTCGGGTATACGCTGCATCTTTAGGAGCCGAAAGCAAATAAAGGGCATCAACCGAGTCATATTGCTGATATTACGACGACGTATTGTTGTTCTACTTTAACCTACATATGTACTGTCTATAAACTACTATACGGTAAATATGAAGGACAGTGACAAAAATAGTGCGTTTATATGCTACTATTCCGCCCAGTTTTACTTTATATTCATTTTAAAGCTATAGATCGTAAGAATTTCGCATTTTTTTTAAGTTTCGGTGCGCGACAGTTTCTCTCTCAGAGCAATTTCAGCAATTCAATGTTAAATTCGATCGATTTTCAACTTACTTGCTGACCCGGATAAAGTTGGTTTATGCCCTCCTCCCCCTCTCTCATTCTTTTGATCAGTAAAATTAGCAAAATGTCATATGTGTTTAGTGATACAGAGTGATACTCTTTAAATTCATAAACGTCGAAATATTAAGAAAAATACAATTCATTCAAAAGAATAAAGAATTTAATTGTTAAGAAATAAATATATTGGGGAATTTTTACAAATAAAAGGGTTGCTCAATTCATAACGTTCGATAATATGAAGGGGAAAATGACTGAAATATCGGGATCGCGATGTTTTAAAAGTTATAGAGTAAGTGATCAAAAGGTAGAAACAAGAATAGAAATTAATTAAAAATCGCCAATACTCATTGATAAAATCCCATAAATTAAAGAAAAAGTAGTGGCCGGCTTTCTTAAAAATTAAAAAGGAATGTATAATAGTAAATGCTTTAGCTCGAACAGGTAAAAAAAATCAAGATGAGAAAACTCAAGAAACTGCCATATTCGGAAATAATCTGTAATTTTAATCATACAATTAAAGCTGAAATATTCTTGAAAAATTAAAGTGTTATGTGGGGGGGGGGGGGGGAGTGCTTTTAAATTTGTCACAAAAAGTATTTGAATTCTTCATGGTAAATTAATTTTTCTATGATGACCTTGAAAACAATTGTATAACACTTATAAAGGCCTATAACAATAACTTTGATATGATTTAGAATAAGATTAAAGAAATGAGTAATAATAAATGTTTAAAATATTCAGAAACTGGATAAATGAAAAATCTAAATTTTGATAACTTATAAGAAATGGAAAGGGGAAACTGACAATGACTTAGATTTAGGAAAAACACCTAAAGTTTTGAAAAATTATTTAATTTCAAAAATGATAATACAGCAATAATAAAGGCATGCTGGCAATATTGCTCATTAAAAAATAAACATGTTTCTGATAATTTGTCTGTCTTATCAGAAAAAATAAATTTTGTATTTTGCCAATCTCTTAAATTTTCTTTAATTTTTAAAAATCTCCCCCTCAGCCTCAACAGTCAAATTATAGATTTTAAAAAAGTAGATCCACTAAGGAGTGTTTTCTTTCCTAATAGACATAGGAGTGCCTCACAATTAACTTTTATATAAATATATGAAATAGATAAATTGCCTGTATCTGTTTTACATTCTACGTGTGGGCTACATTATACAATGTATCCTTTAGCTAAAATGTTTAATTAGGCCCTTCTAAAAATATTTGGCCTTATCATACGTAATGTACCCTTTTTCCGAAGGTAGCTCCCAGCCCTTTTGAAATCCTAGAATAAACTATAAATATATATATATAATATATATATATATCCTTTTTTTAAAGAAATTTAATTACTTATATTTTAAATACCAGTGACTTATATGTGATTGAAAATAGTCTGAATAGCATTTGTAAAAATAAAATAGACTTAATGTTGGGCTGGAGAAAAATCCCTTTAGGCTGGAAAAATATTCCTTTATATATAAATCAGGTACTAAATATGTATTAAATACCCCTATTTTCCTGTTCCACATATAATGTAAGCAATTGAAAATTGGATTTCATGGTGTGAATGTCTGGTAAAAATAGGCCTTTTGTTACAGGCCTATTTTTAACAAAAATATACACCCAAAAATTAAGTATTATACATCATATATGCAATACAGGTACTAAAGGTACTATGCCCATTGGTTAGTGCGCTGGAGTTGCACTCGGTAGGCCCGGGTTCGATTCCAGCCACTGCCAAAACTGCCGCCGTGTTCATGCGGAGTACGATCACGTTAAACATGTGGGTCCGAAAGTCCTTCCGAGAGGTTGGTGGTAGGGGAAGGATGGTACGGTCCCTGTGGATGCCTCCCCCACTGGGTTCCGGTCTAAATTGTGTGGCACTTCCCGACCGTCCAAACAGTTACCTTACACCTTTCTGGTAGGTCGGACGGTCTGGGTTTCAACAACAACAACAACAACCCCTTTTTCCTTGCATTAACATACATGTTGTAAGTGCATGAATAGTGTAATAGATGAAAATAATTTGAGAGAAGGACACGCGTGTGGAGCCTCCATATTTTTCCGTCATATATTACTACGGTACGGAAGGCTTTTGAAAGATCCCATCACATTAACTATATTTCTAAATGTCTATAATTGAAAACAGATAGTTGTAGCATTCTAAAAATCGATTATTTATTTTGTTTTGTGTAAAAATATGCATAGAGTGAATATTCACGGATTACATATAATACTAAGGCAATTTTGTTTTTATTCTGCTATGGGCCAGCTCAAACAAATACCATTTTGGTAGCATAGCTAATCTCATTCTTCTGGAAACATCTTTAAGAAAGGACAACACTCTCTAATACATACAATAATTTGTTCCCTAAAATCTGAGAGAAGGACAGGCCTGTGGAGTTCTTCATCCTTCCCACAAATATATCGACGGTACGGAGGGCTTTCGAAAGATCCCATCAATTAACTATTTTCCTAAATGTCTATAAATGTAGATTTTCTTGAAAACAGATATTTCTAGCATTCCAAAAATCGTCTAATACATTATCTTTTTACATAAAAATAAGCATAAAGTTAATATTCACGTGTTACATAGAATAATCCAATTATTAATTTTTATTTTTTTTATTTTGATGCGGTCAGGCCATTTTTGATTTTGATGCGGTGACGCCATTTGTGAATTATATTCCATTTTTTTCTGTGAATATCTTAAATAATGATTAGCACGCTTTTAAACATACCATAGAATGCTTCAAGAAGGATCTGAAAGAAGGATTTGTATGGATATTCGTTGATTATTGCTGACATTTAAAACGGCGGTATTTAGAGTATTTTTGAATGTTACTTATGCGCGACTGCACAAAGCACTTATACAAATATGTACTCTGAACACGGGAACAGTTTGGTCAGAGACAGGAATCGAACGTGGATCCTCTAAGTGTACTCACTATATTTTAACCACTAGGTTGTCCAGCCACCTAATGTTAAGCTAATTTGAATTTAAAAAAATCTCGTCGAACCGTATTATTCAGAGAACTTTAGTACCGCACAAAGTTTCGCCGTTGTCCGAAACTTCGATTTTCGGTTACAGACGACACGCACATGAGACAAGACAATTTATTTTACTACGTGAGATAAAAATATATGAACCATGGGTATTTATAATCAGTGAAAATGAAACAAAATAAAATTATTAATTATTTATTTTGTACGTCAGAATTTTTTCTCGTAGATCCATGAATAAATAATAAAATAATACTCTTATTTCCAAATTTTGCTTTTGTAATACTCAAAGTTTCCCACACATGGAATATTTTAGATTACATGAAAAAATTTTTAAACATGAAATCGACGGCAACAAACTGTCCTCAGAACTCCCGAACCTTTCTGTAAAATGCGATTGTATGTAACTCTCCCCCACTCACACACCCAGACAAAAAACAAATATGGAAATTTATAGCTTTATACTGATTTTAAAGTTAGATGTTTCAGTCTACTTCTGCGTTAATAGCCAGGGCTGTGACAAGGGATAAGACGGCGAGGCGACGTCCTCGGGCGCCGTATCACAGGGGCGCCGAAATTGAAATTTTTATTATTAGTTTAAAAAACTAAATTGTTTTTAAACAAAGCACTGTACTTTCTGTAGTTCTAAAACCGGAACGTCAACAAAAATATAGTGCTTTAGTAATAAGAAAATATAAACATAATTTTAATAGCATTTCCTCTAACAACTGGGATTCAACTTGAATTAGGCAATTAAATAATTATAAAAAAGGTAATCCTTTAGGAAATTATAACTTTTGTAAATTGCCTTTTTCCTCGATTCAAGACGATACATAAATTAAAGCACCAAGAATTAATACCAGATTTCAGGCAACAGATTCATTTAAAGGATACCGTTTTTCTTTCAATTTAAGGTGCAATGAGAGATAGAAATAAAAATTAATATTGCTCGAAAAAAATGATTAAACTTTCACACATTTAAAGCACCATATGAATCGTGATAGAAGAAAGGGCCATCACCCTCAAACCAAGTTCATTCCTCACAATACAAAAATTTGAACACTATATCTCTCTTTGTAGTTAAAATACCTCGCTGGCTTAGCAAGAAACAAACTCGCAAAATGTTTACATTTCTAACTATTAAAGCTTCTTTGGAAAAATTCTGAGCATTAATATTGAGCGCATTTTTAGAGTCCAATAAGTAAACTAAATTTGGACACTTAAATGAAAATGGTATTTAGAATTTTTATGAATCAAATAGTTTTACTTGTACAATCGAGGCTACACAGCATTTCTTGTATAGAGAAGTAGTTCTCGCTTATGTATGAAAATTCAAGGTAGTGATTCTCCACAGAATCTATCAAATTTTTCTTTGTTTTCACTTATCCTACTATACATAACGTACTGGTAAGAAATTCGACTCTTCGATTTGGATGAATTTAAACATTTTGAGCCTTCCTGAATACAAATCAATCATTTTTAAACGATGTCTTCCTGTAGACACGATATCTCTCAAACAAATTATGTGCTCCAAACGAAGTTTCGTACTGTTATTTTAAGCAGTAAACGTAGTGGCCTATTTATTTTACAGATCAACTAATTTTACACAATAATTTGTATCTTTTATGATTTTGCACTTTTCTTTTTCTTTTTATATAAAAAAATAGTAAGAAAAAGTTATTTTACTCTAGTTTTCCAAAATTTTCATAAAATCTTTTGTTCCAGTATCAGGTAAACAAGATCAAATATTTCTATTTAACTCTGATTTTCATAAATTGATTAAACATATAATCTATAACAGATATGGATACATTTAGACTGTTGACATTCAGAGAGATTAGACAAGGGGTATACTCAATCTTTCAAACATGTTTTGTTTTCGATAATTAAAATAACATCATAAAAATATTTGTATTGAAAACTTTTTGCAATTAGTCATTTTATATGAAATTATTCATTTATAAGTGAATATCATTTAGGGGGGATATAAAGATGTTTCGTTCTTAAAAGATTGCACGTTTTTTGTTCTAAAATGAGAAGATCATATAATTAAATGATCAGTATTACAAAATAAATGGATGTTTTTAAAATACTTTCGGTATTATAAAATAAGTCGATGTTTTTTAAGTACTTCGAACCAAAAATGAATTGAGATCAGAGCATTTCCGTCTCAATTTTAACTGGAAATAAACTGGGGTACATTGTGCTACTCCAATCAATCGGTATATTTGTTTGGAACTAGAGACTAAAATTTTCTCCACTCCTATACAATAATTATATATATATGCTATATGTTTACAGTAGGAAGCAAACTTTTCCAGAAAAGAATGTTTTATTTGGATATATTACGCAAAAATTGAGGACACGTAATGTGACTCAGTTTTTTAAAAATATTTTTCATATATGCCTCTGCCTGCGCTATCCTGACCGCATAGCGAACACTTCAAAATATATTTCTACTAATTCGATGAAAATACTTCTTGGCCTTAACAAATGAATAAATTTTTTAAAAATTATCACATACTTGCACTTATATTCATTTAATATACCAAAGTCGACAATAACGAGCATGAGTCTGTATGAAGTCTTGTACGGACTATAAAGATTTAGAACCCTAGCCTGTTGATCTCGAGACAAGCACTCTAAACTATCAGGAGAATGTGCTTGTGTCAAATGTATGCAGTTTTATCATATTCGCTTGTCAGAAAGTAGTTTTTTGGTTAGTTGGTAGAATACTCATATAAATTATCGTGCAATAGGCAGTTCTACCCATACCGACTAACTTCTCAAAACTCAGCTATTTGCTCTGTATACGTATTTCTATATTCTGTTCTATTGTGGACAGAATTGCCATAACAAATTTGTACATATGGTGTCTTTAAATATCTATACAGGGGAATTTAACAATATTTGTACTTTTTCCGCATATTAAAACATATGTATTTTTCGTTTAGCGTTCTATATTTTGGCTTCCATTGTTAAAGCATAGATACTTTTCGAATTAAACAGATATGCAAACTTTTGGGAAGGGGCTCAACTCAGATGGCATTAAAAGACTGTGCCCATTGAGTTTCTGTGGTTTTATTAGTATGGAGCATGAGCGTGGTGCATATTCTCTTATTAAGTAATTTTCCCCTTATTTGTATGTCCATATCTACCCTTCCATTCATTAAAATCAATTAATCCCATATGACTATTTTTTTCCTTTCAGCACACAGTATACGACTATATGTAAAAACAATTTTGATGAGTCAAAAATCAAATTCTTGTATTTATTTTGAAGGTTATAGGTTACACGCGTTTTGGAGCAACCCTGAATACGAATTAACCAATTTTAACCATCTGTCTATTTCTTTGTGGGCACAATAGTATCGAACAAGTTGATAATACAGAAAAAAATTTGGTACGATTATTTCAATCGGTAAATGTTAAAAGTCTATTACCTGTTGGGGTAAACGGATCAAAGAATAGATCTTATTTTTTTATCATGCTTTTCAAATTTGGAAAAATAAGTAAGCTTAAACATATGAAAATGTTACAGAAATATTTATGTATTTATAATGTCAGCTTTTTAACACGAATGTCATCATTTACATGAGGTTCTTGAGATAGTTTATGGTTTTGGTCAAAAATGGAACAATTCGGAAAAAAAAATATAAATTCCCTATTATCAAATGAGTGAATGCTTTATAAATAAACAGCTTAAATCCGAAATGAATGGACATCATTATTTAGAAATTATCCCGATCTGCTCTCGAGATATTAAAACATTTATTCATCTATATTTTTTTAATGTAATGCCATATCTTTCGAACAAATTGAATAAATCGAATAAAGTTTGGTGAGTATTTTTCAATCGATGAACATCACTCAGAGACCTATTAATTTTCGGAGGAAACGAACCAAATAGAAAGTAATCTAGTTCTGAATATTTATTTTAGAAAATCAAATAAATAATATAAAACCACAAGATGATAATATGCGTCCCACTAAAGATATTTTTTTTTATCTTTTTTTGAAAAATAATTCACATTTAAAAGGTGTAAACGTATGGTCCGCGTTTTAAAAGTATATATGCATTGTCCGCGTTTTAAAGGTGTATACGCATGGTCCGCGTTTTAACGGTGTATATGCATCGTCCGCGTTTTAACGGTGTATATGCATCGTCCGCGTTTTAAAGGTGTATACGCATAGCCCGCGTTTTAACGGTGTATATGCATTGTCCGCGTTTTAAAGGTGTATACGCACGGTCCGCGTTTTAATAGTGTATATGCATCGTCCACGTTTCAAAGGTGTATTCGCATGGTCCGCGTTTTAAAGGTGTATATGCATGGTCCGTGTTTTAAAAGTGTATAAGCAAGTTTAAAAGTGTATATATTAAAGTCAGAACAAAATTTTTGCTCTCAGACTGCTTACATTTAAAATAAAGTACATCCATTTTCCCGATTTTACGAAGTCTTTTTAAAACTCGCATTAGCAGCAAGAATTAAACTGTTGAACCATCTCAGGAGAGATGTTTTTCTAACTCACTGAAGAGAAAATGCCGTGTCAAGAGTCTAAGGATTAAAAGAAAATAAAAAAAAAGCATTTGAAATATAAGTTTTAATTGAATTAAAAAAAAAAAAACAGTGCGCTTCGCGGTTTGAGTTTATCCGTGTTTTGAATTCCGAACCTGTGCTCCATTTATTACCAGGCAAATGCTTACACCGATACAGAATATACATACAGAGAGAAAGACTGTACTTTACAATTACACACAACTCTTCAAAAACTGAATCACACTGTATTTCTATAAATGCTATGCAAAAATATCCTGTGAAGATGGTTGTATATACTTAATTTCTAAACATTTTCAGCTTCCTGGACGGGAATATTTCTTGACATATGGGAAAAAATAAAAGACAGTCTAGCTAGAATCTGTTTCTTATAACATTGGCTCCCAAACTATAAATGGGACCTCAAAAGAAAAAAAAATTACATTAGTTTCAGAAGTGTAATATTTTCTCTTTTGACGAGCGAGATAGAAATATATTTCAAAATCAAAATCAAAATTACAACAATTTGCGGAGGGGATTGTGCCTGCTAAAAAAATGTATGCATATCTCTTTGCTTTTAGGAGGGGGGGGGAGCTCTAGGAGTTCTAGGGGCTCCCAAGAAGTTAATACCTCAATTTGATAGTTCTATGGGTTGTCCTCGGTTTCCCTCAAAGACCAACACGGGTGTTTCGCAGATTTAGCTAGAGGGCAGTTAACGCCTTCCCTCTGAAAACCAGTTCCGCATACACACAATATGTTGCAATTCTGATAAACCGCGGACGTGTCTTTTTGCAAGACACACACAGATATTCGCGAGCTATACACAGTTATACACAGACTATATACATATACAACCTAACTGGGGACCTATGCCAAAAGTCAACCAAACTTTTTTCAGAATATTATCTGTCATTAAATAGCACATTTCTGCAAAAATCCAAAGCGAGGACGTCCCCACTTGCCGGTGCGTCCCCACTTGGAAGGTGTGTAAACATATGAATGTCCCCACTTCCCACCATACGCCAACACACACACACACACACACACACACACACACACACACACATCACCTTAAAAATGTTCGATTCGTGATCAGGGATGCTTGAAGCGTGCTCTCCTGTCGAAACTCGAATTTTCGACCCCGTCACAATACTTTCCTTATACATTATTGTATATAAGGAAAGCAATATTGAATGAAACATGTATTTCTTGCCACTTGTGTCATATATATGCATTTTGGGAAATTAAATAAATGAGATAACGTGTACTTTTAATAAAAACGTCTTAGTAAATTAAAATTTGTAAAGCGAATATGCACCTAAAGTATACACACATAAAGACATAATTGTACGTATGTGAAAGCGCAAATGCCCAAAAGCAGGAGTCATCTCAAATCTTATGAAATTAATGATGCTATGTCTAAATTTACGAGCATTTAAAATCTTACGAAACTTCGATTAAAGCGTCACGGACAGCGTGTTCTAAATGTTAAAGCAAATCATGTAACCAAGTAGCATCAAGCTCTTTCTAGAACCTCATAATTAGTGCATAATTTGTGTTGTTGGTTCTCTTCTGATAAATTCAATGGGAAACATCATGCAATTATACAGATTTCAAAACCGAGACTGCGTGCTTTCAGCAAACATCCATTAAGAGAGGTATTTCTTTCGTTATATAAACTGAAGATGTAAGACCGTACTTAGATACGCAAGAATAATTTTTGAAAATTTAAATGTGACTGTAAAGAAAATTAAAACATTTTAGGTAAATATAACGTGTAAAATTGGTAAATGCATATAAATTTAAAAATCAACATTTAATTAAATCTGTTAATGAATATAATGCTATGTTTATGGTGTAAATTTATAATTTATACTCACACGACTTGCTGCGATTAGGTAATAAATAAAACATTTTTTAAAAGCTACTTATGATATTAGAAATTAATGGTCTTGTTTGGTCTTTAAGACTTAATCTAAACTACTATGATATACATTTAATCTACACACTTAGTTTCCACTATTTTGTAACGCGTCCAACCATGTATGTATGTGAGCACATCACAGGTCTTTAAAATGAAAATAATGGGTATAGAAAAGTATATTTCATACAGGAGGTACAGAACTTAACTAAAACTTAGACGTTAACTAAAATAATTAAATTAGAAATAGGAGTGACATAGTATAACACATAATATGAATAACAATGAATTTTATAATTCTGTTGATGTATATAAGTTATAAGGATGAATATGTATATAAGTTACAAAGTTATAAAGATGAATTAAAATAGAATTGTGGAAGTAAAATAGTAAAGCATCCATAACAAACAAAAGTATTCAAATACCAACCAGAAAAAACTCAAGAGAACGTTAGAAACCACCTTCTATAGTTTTAAAACAAAAATATTAAAGAAAATTGTAATATCAAATTACAGATTGTAGGTGATGTAATAGTAAAATCTTCAGGGGGTGACTACTATATATCAGCTTCAATTAGCACATTATATTTATTGACCTGCTACTGTGAACAAAAGGACAATAGTAGCCCTTATGTGCTAAAAATGGAAAATGGCTGAGAAATTTGAAAACTAAAAATTATTGAATAAATTGAAAAAATAGAATTGATTTACACGTGTATAGAAGCAATAGCAGCTAAATCACCTCAACATAATATACAAAGAAGATGTCACCGAACTTAAAGAGTAATGTCCATGTTGCCATTCTTAATAATTGTAAGTAGTAAATCCATTTTAAAGTATTAGAGGGTATAAAAACAAGATAAACTGCATTCAAAATACAACGAGTGCCTATTAATACATATAGATAACAAGAAAGATCAATCATGCTTAAAGCATTGATTATGAAACATTTTCCAACTTCAATGCAATTTTATTTAAACATATCTAAAATGCAATACATTCCTCGGTAATATTTTAAAACTTCTCACAATACTACATTGATTTATTATATTTGAAAACTTAAACAATCATCGAAAAAAATGAACTTCATTCAAATGACGCCATTAAAATATAAATTGCCTGGTTTAAACATCTCTAAAATGTAATATATTACTCGGTAACAATTTTAGAATTATCATAATACCACGATAAACTTCATCGAAATTTAAAAACTTCATCGAAAACAACTGAAATTCATTCAAATGACGTCATAGATAAAATAACACGCTCTCTCTAAAAAAGCAGCATTTCATTCATAAATAATTTCCCATTCATGTCATTCATCACAATACTATAATAATTTATTTTATTTAAAAATTAAGACCATGGAGCTATAAGTAATTGTACTCTATGCTTAAAACTTTATCGCAAAAAATAGTCTTTCTCTCGGTAAAGTCAATGATTATTTCTTTCATATCAGCTATGCAGACTCCATGAGTTAAATTCCTTTGCGTTAAAAAAATACAGCAATTCCTATACAACTCATCCTACATATTTTGCTGTTTACATTTCACATAAGTGAAAAATAGGCTTCGTTAGAGAAATAATCAAAGTTGGATGCTCATTTAAACTCAAATATATTGTAATTGCGTTGTTTCAGTATGTAGATGTGTCGCATCGGGAGAGTCACGAGATCAGTGTCGCATCAGAACCCTTCCCGACGACAGAGTCACATCGGCGGTGGATTCGGCTCCGGAGTCAAATCGGCGGGGAGTCGAACGAAAGTGAAACCGAAACCGATCTCACGACCGATATGAACAGAAGAATCGAAGATATGCAGACCAGTACATTGCGTCACAGTATAATCACACATAATTCACTTATAATACTCACATATAACTCATATATATTAACTCGCATGTAACCCAGGAGTACTTACGGTCTGGAGACATTAGTCCACAGATGGGTAGAAGAATAAAAGACAGAATTCAGGGTGTGCAAATAATTTAACTCATTAAACCAAATATTCATATTTATTCTTAAGTAAGCCATTTAAATTTTATATATATATATTCCAAACAAATTTAATATTCAATATCCATTTCACAATAATACCTTCGGTAAATAATACAATCTCTTTCACTAGAGAACTTTATGCAAAGTAAATTAACATTCAGTTAACATTATATCAATCACACTCTTTAGAATCTTTATCAATTTAAATTTCTATATAGACAATTATCAATATACTTTCAATATGAAATCCAATTAAGAAACGTTAGTTTATAAGCTTTAAATTTATACCAGTGCTTAGAATGATGATTCAAAGTTCTACTGTTCATGAATAGAATTTTAGTAATTTTACCTTACAGTTCTGTTGATAAACCAAATCCACATAATTTCAGAACATCCGATCTTAACTTTAAAAACATGGCAGAAGGACATTTCCGAAAAATTATATCCTAACTGAAGTATACGACATCAGCATTCACCGATCAACCGATCAAGCAGCCACGCCCGGATTTTCGGACAACGGTCAAAATCACAACCTAAAACAGAAAAATAAAGCATTAAATTTTGAATAAAATTTCAGATCCCGGTGCATTTCTTCCTCGGGCATCATCCCGGATTAGATTTTGGGAAAATCAATAATCCACAGCAATATGGGGCCACCGGCCCTACTCTCTTTGTTCCGTTTTCTCCTCCGAAAACTTACATCCGAACTTCTCAAAGTTCTTCTCCAAAAAAGCCCCCGAACACGGCCGCAACTGCCCGACAACAGCCAAGAAGCTCTCCCATTGGCTGCCGACCAGAGGAGAAGTTTTGCTTTTCGAAAACTTCCCACAGACGAGGCAGGCGCCGCGAAAAAAACAACAGCAGAACATTAAATTCACATTCACGAACGAAACTAGACTTTCACACGTAAATGAATCTGGACAAGGCTTAACACAATGCAGGCATTGAAAAGGAGAGATTTCCAAGCCGCGTTTCTCAAACTGTCGAATCGAACATACATGCGATACGACAGATGCACAGAATTTAAGCGAAAATAAAGAGGTTTTACGACGAATACAGCACTCAATATGAATTAAAGAGAACTTTAAAAATGACGATTTTGAGACAAGATGGATGCCGTATTATATTTTGAAGATGGTCACGTGATCGTTTCATATCATGGTCACGTGATCGCTTCATATAAGAGGTGTAATTATTATTTTAATTTTTATTTAAAAAACTACTGAATATATTTTGCTGAATTTTTTTTATATATTTTATGGAATAATTTGAATATTACCTAAAATTTTCGAAGCAATTTGTGAATTTTAAATCCGCTTAAAAAATGTTTGAAAAATTTGGTCCCATTGGGTTCAATGTATTTCATTTTTTCAACCCGGGTTCAATCCAAAACTAATTGGGTGATATTATTTATTTATATTCCCATAGGTCCTACAGACCGTCTGAACAACATACTAAAATTTAATTTTGATTAAGTCATTTTTACGGCAGTTACCGTGCTAACGGACAGACAGACAGACAGACAGACAGACAGACAGAATGAACAAAGTCATAAACACTTTTCAACTTTGTTGTAAAGTGTTAAAAATGATAATCATTATTAACCCTATAAAATGAATTAAAGAATTAATAAAATATGTATCCAATAGACAATCGAATACTAATCGATTAAATAAATTAGACTGGGCCTGAAACTGATTCTTTACATATATCTCCTTGCAAAATGCTCTGTTAGAAATATATATATATATATATATATATATGTATATATATATATCAAACAAGAAAATAATTAAGTTTATATAATCTTATAATTATAACTATATTATTGAAATTAGATATGTAAGCATATTTCATTTCTTATAGTAATGTGTCCAAAATAATATGATTCTAAGTAAAAATGAGTGAGTTAGGATTTTATTTAACCGCGAATTATATTAATTTTATTTTGCTGGATTCTTGCGCGAGAGAGCGAGATAGGCGTTAAATATATTATACTTGGAATTGGGCAATCGTTCACCATGGCCTGTCTGCCATACGGCATGACACTACGGGCACAAGTTTAACTGTATTGGGACAGAAATGTTATTTTAATTTATGTTATTAAGAGTCGCAAAAGTAGCAAAAATATCATGTTTTTAACACTTTACAACAAAGTTGAAAAGTGTTTATGACTTTGTTCATTCTGTCTGTCTGTCTGTCTGTCTGTCCGTTAGCACGATAACTGCCGTAAAAATGACTTAATCAAAATGAAATTTTAGTATGTTGTTCAGATGGTCTATAGGACCTATGGGAATATAAATGAATAATATCACCCAATTTGTTTTGGATTGAACCCGGGTTGAAAAAATGGAATACATTGAGCCCTATGGGACCTAATTTTTCAAGCATTTTTTAAGCGGATTTAAAATTCACAAATTGCTTCGAAAATTTTAGGCAATATTCAAATTGTTCCATAAAATATATAAAAAAAAATTCAGCGAAATATATTCAGAAGTTTTTTAAATAAAAATTAAAATAATAATAACACCTCTTATATGAAGCGATCACGTGTCCATGATGTGAAACGATCACATGGCCCACTTCAAAATGATATATGGCATCCATCTTGTGTCAAAATCGTGATTTTTAAAGTTCTTTTTAATTCATTTTGAGTGTTGTATCCGTCCTAAAACTACTTTATTTTTGCCTAAATTCTGTGCATCTACATACTAAAACAACGCAATGACAATATATTTCAGTTTAAATGCTCATCCAAATATGATTATTTCTACTATTAAGCCTATTTTTCACCTATGTAAAATGTAAACAGCAAAATATATAGAATGAGTTGTATTAGAATCGCTGTAATTCTTTAACACAAAATAATTTAGTCCATGGAGTCTGCTTAGCTGATATGAATGAAATATTCATTGATTTTAGAAAGAGAAGGACGATATTTTTCTCTGAAGTTTTACGCATAGAGATTACTTACTTGTAGCTCAATGGTCTTAATTTTTAAATAAAATAAATTATTATAGTATTGTGATGAATGACATGAATGGGGGAATTATTTATGAATGAAATGTTGCTTTTATAGAGAGAGCCAGGCGTGTTATTTTTTTATGACGTCATTTGAATGAATTTCAGTTGTTTTCGATGAAGTTTTCAAATATAATAAATTATCGTAGTATTATGATAATTATAAAATTATTACCGAGGAATGTATCACATTTTAGAGATATTTAAACCAGGCAATTTATACTTTAATGCCGTCATTTGAATGAAGTTAATTTTTTTCGATGAAGGTTTAAGGTTTCAAATATAATAAATTAATGTAGTATTGTGATAAGTTTTAAAATATTATCGAGGAATGTATTGCATTTTAGACATGTTTAAATAAAATTGCATTGAAGTTGGAAAGTGTTTCATAATCAATACTTTAAGCATGATTGGTCTTTCTTGTTTAGTTTTTGTTATGGCGACTGCTAAAAATGCTGCTGCTAAAAAGTGACCTCTGGCTGCAGATATCGCAAAAACTAGAATATGTAGTTTTATGTATAACTCATTTTATGCCTCATAGTATTGTCTTGCATGCTTTAGTATTCAGGCTTCTAATTTTAAATGCAATTCGTGACTTTTATGAAAAATAGGAATGGACAACTTTTATTGAGCAGAAATTAAGATATATTTCAGTAATAATAAAAATATGCAAAAAAATTTTATTTTCCTTTATGATATTAAAATACGATAAAATGTTTTAACATTTGGAATACCGTAACAAGATCAACTAATACTATGCCGTTAATGTAATTTAGATTTAACATTAGCATAAAAAGTGTTCATCAAAATTCTAAGCAGTTGTTAATTATATGTGTTTACATATTTAACGCTATTATGATTTATTAACACTATTATGATTTAATAGGTTTCATTTACTCAGTATTACCGGTATGACTGGAATAATAAATTATTCATATTATCCGTTTAAAATGAATAAAGGTCATGTTATTGTAAAACCACACCTTCAAAAATATGTAGCATGGATGGTGCATAGAACTTGTTAATACGTCTGGTCATTTGGGGCGGGGCATAATAGTTATCGCAAACTTAGAACAACTATTTTACGGGCAACTTTTGTAAGATATAAAAGTGATAAAAATTCACCGGAAATAATCCAAGTAAGAAAATATTCAAAATGTATGCGAGAATCTATAGAAGGTGCTTCACGTTAACTAGATATTCAGTTAAATCAGAAGTTAAAAGAATGTATATCGGTTCAGTTGCATATTTGGTCCGCAAATTCCTGGTCTTCAGTCGATCAGTGATAATTCTAGCTGTATTGAATAGATATCATATTTAACGTTTGTTTAGCGACTTTATTGTATATTTAAATATATTTAAATATTAATTTCTCTCGGAATCCATGTATGTTTTATTACTGCAAGTGCTTATCTGTGTATCTATAAAAGTTAATTGAGGCAGTTTACCAATTCGCATTCTTATTTTGTAAGAATTCTTCACACAAAACACTTCTGTGTTACAATAAGTTTGAAGATTATTTATATGGATAATTTTTATTTCTATATTTAAATGTAATTAACCACATTTAAGAGTAAGGAATTAAGATGAAATTAAGAATAATAATAAATTTAAGTAGAGAATTTAGTAGAATAATATTAAATTCACAGGATTGATTGCAATTATTCTGACAAAACAAATACCTTTCATTGAAAGCTTCATAAAAATGTGAGTTGAATAATTTGCAGCCTAAGAACGCCATGAACAATATGAGCAATCTATCAAACTAAAGAAAATTACCTATTACAAGCAGCCTACAATATCATATGATAAAAGGCTTAAATTTACGATATGCGTCTTTATTTCTCGTGATTCATTCTTTTAACTGACGAATCATTAGACCAGCGACGTTTTCAAGACATGAGACATCATTCTATGGTTTGTAAATTTACTGTTTAATGTATTACTGGTCAAGTACCTATCGGTTTGCAAGAAGAGAGACACGTATAAAACGTTTCTACATATCTAATATCTACTTGATAAACATCTGCAATACTTAACTCGAAAAATAAACATCTTTTAACTGGAAGATTGATTGGCATTACTGCACTCTAACGGTGCCGCATATAAGTAGCTTATATGTGACACTATTTAAAGTAAAAGATAGTTATTTTTAAAGTATATTGCTCAAACTCGCTGCATTTGTAAAAGTATCAATCAATTTAGGAGACACAAAATAGCCTCATTTTTGGGGATACCAATACAAAGCAATCGCACCCGGAATGGCAAGAATACCCTGTCAATGAATAGTAACCTATAACTTGACCTAGGAATGAAATCAGTGCTAAAAGAAAACCATAAAAATGCAAAGAAAATTCGAAAGCTGAAGAAAGATATATGGCTACATCGTCAAAACATGTGCAAAAGTTATTGCAAATAAAAGGCTACAGATTATGTAGTATGTACAACAAAAAGGAAGGAAACAAGATGTTTTGTAAACTTCAGAACCGAAACAGAAACGTAAAACAAAAAGTATTCGTTCATATTACTGTATACATTACTTTTGTATTTTCAGATATGGAATTATGTTCTCAAACCGACGATATTGATTTAAGTTAAAGGGTTGTAATGAAATGAACGAAGAACTAACTGAGTAGTGAAGGAATCGGGTGCAGTACACTAGTCTAAATAAGACCAAAATCTCAAACTTGAAAAATAATGATATTTTAAGTTACATAGTCATAAGATTCCATCCCAAATCGGGTAGTTCAGTCGATAGGGCATCCAAATCTGGAACTAAAAATCGCAATTTAAAGTCCTGTAGAACGGACATTACAAAGTATAATTTTTGCAAGAAGATAAATGTTTTCTAACTTAACAGAATGATGGTAATACATAACGGGATACGTCTAATTGTATACAGAAAAAATCACATGACTTTAATAGGATTCGCAAAATTCAACGTTGTATAAAAATAAATATATGGATTAATCCATTAATTTCAATCTTATTCACAAAGCAGTTACAGAATACGAAATGAAATATCTAGAAATTCATATCAACTAAATGCATTTCGACAAATATATCAAGGGAATTATAATTGGCCTTTATCCAATATCGAGAAAGATATGCACAAATTTTCATTTGAGAGAAAGCCTAATGCGTTTTAATCTCATGATAAGAATACACATTAAACATTTCTTAAAACCCACATAACTGCAATTTTAATATCTGTGCATACCCATTTAATAACGTGTCAGAATCATTTATGTATTGGAAGTCATCAAAAGGCTGTCCTCAACATTCAGAATGTCATCTAGCAAAAACTATTTTAATGCCCCTATTCCTGTAAATAACTAGATTACTGAAAAGCTTTAAAAAAATTGCATCGTTAAGACAGAAAAATGTACGATAATGGGCACTATTTAAACAATTTTATTTAATAACTTATCAAAATAACATAAAATTTATTAAAGTATAAGGAATCTCTTTAGTGGGTATAAATACAATATTTAGCATAAACTGATGTCTGGAACAACCTGCAAAAATAAAATTTTTTACAATTCTCTGATTTTATTTCTGAATTAAACGCTTTTAATTTTTCTCTCTTAATTTTATTTTAAGTATCGTATCACTACAATTTTTCTGTCCCATCTATGCCTTCGTGCTTCCTGTGCTATCTTTGCCTTCATATGCGATTGCAGAGACCCTTATATCGGCCCATGTTGATGTGTTTATAGTTGAGTTTCCATTTCAATGTTTGATACCACCCACTAGCAAATTCTCGATTTGGGTGTTCTAGCTCTGTTTGAATATCCTTCTGCTAAGTCACAGTTGTTTATCAGATTAAAAGCACACTGTTTTCGACCTGAGAAATAGGG
The DNA here is from genome assembly GCA_951213105.1 of Amaurobius ferox. Taxonomy (NCBI): domain Eukaryota; kingdom Metazoa; phylum Arthropoda; class Arachnida; order Araneae; family Amaurobiidae; genus Amaurobius; species Amaurobius ferox. The sequence continues at coordinate 56,785,693 of OX578141.1, forward strand.
CTTAAAATACTCTTAAAGAATTGTAGTTATTTTATTTTTCTATACGAACTTCCTTCAAAGAAATATTAGACATGTATTGACGATCATATCATGTTCAGCCATAGGATTCTTCACACTTAATTAGTAATTCTATTCAACTACAAAACAATCGCCTAACTATGGCAATTTATTTGCGTTGTACTAGTATTTTATGTTGTGATTTAGTTGTTTATTGTTTGTGCAAAGTTGCTTTCAGTATGTTGGTAGTAAAGAATCTTAGTAATATTGTACCCGTACTTAATTTATCTGTAGGAATGGGAAACGTTCGACTCAAGTGGTAAGACGTGTTAACGTTATTGGATCACTTTAAATTCAATTATGTAAATCAGCCAATACATAAATATGTATTATATTAAATAACTTAAATGCCAATAAGCATAATTTAAATTACAAAAATATAATAGTTTTAAAATTAACTGTCATTTATATTTTTAAGACGTGGTCAGTGTAGCTGATGGAAACAGAACGATTCCTAAACATTTTTATTTGTAATAATCGTATCTATTTATTGTAAGCTCGTAACTATCTCTACTTAAATCGACAAGTCCTTGTAAGAGTAGAGAATGATTGTAGTTTTAGCTAAAAGCTGGAGTAATTGATCGAAATATTTATGGAAATACAATAATAAATATAAGGAAGAACATTTATATGGCACACACCATAACAATCTAACAAGAAAAAATACTGCTGGGTCTTTTTGTTCCCTCTCGCTGAGGTAGATTGAAACATAGTGATAGGGATTGTGATTTGTACTACATTTCTTGACAGTTATGCTTTTTGAAATAGATTAAGTAAACTTTTTAATTTAACGAATGTAACGTAAAAAAAATTATAATGATCATTATTTGTTCAGAACTCGAGTTTTCACCGTAAAGACATTGCTGAGGTCACTAGATATAAAAAATGACTTTTGTCCATCTGTGGGTGTGTGATTGGGTGGGTATGTGTGTGTATTTGAATGTGCCGAATCTTTATCCTCCTTCGTAATTTCAAAAAACGCTGAAACTGTTTAAACCTAATTGAGATTATCTTTCTTCTACGTATATTGTGCAGATGCGAATGCAGAAGAATTTTTTTAAAAATTGCCAGGTGAGTACACTAAAAACTTGTTTTTTCTTTTTATTTTTTGCTTTTTTACGCAAATTACGTTCAAACAAATGAATTATTATATGTAGATCGATGCGTTAGAATAAGGGAAAGCTTTCATTTGAAGGCACTGAATCATAATTTAAGAATAAAATGCATGAATAGGGCAAAAACATAGTCAATACTTACATAAATGGTGTAACGAAGAACATAATGAAGTGAAAATTTGATAGCTGAAAATATTTTGAGACATGAAATTGCGTGTCAAGTTTCAGCTCTCTACGTGACGAGCAGTTAAGATCAAACGCGTCAAAAATGTTGAACGAAGGGACAAACAGATTCCACGAGAAGTTACGTGCTAGAAAAATATAATGACTATTATGTTGCTGTGTTTGAAATATCTCAGAAAATCGACCAAATTTATCAATTATATTTGATTCCACCATTCTTTTGATTTTACTTTTAAGAAAAGATCAACTAAGCATATTTGTTTCATAGTCGACATATGCTCAACAAAAACAACATTACTTTTTACTGTGGTTGCAAGAAACTGGAATAAAACATGCACGCTGTGGTCACTGTAGTTGTGGGATTACAATATGCAAATCCAATTTCGCAAATATCATCAACGGATAAAATTTGCATATGCACTAAAATTGCATTAGGTTTATGAACAATCGACATGCAAATTTCTGTTGTTAAGTTTGCATTTAGCCTTAGCTTTGTACTTTTAAAGAAATATGCTTAACTTTTGGACACCAAAGTAATATTTTCATAAAATTGCTACAGCTTGTTTTGGAGGATGTGTAAAGTACCTTGCTGCCCCAACCTGGAATAGAACCACGGATCTTCATACTGACTAGCCTACGCTCTATCGCTGAGCGACTCGAACAAAATTGCAAGCTTGTATTGTCGAATTGAACTCTGCATTCTTCACCCTCTAATGTCGGATTGACGTACAATTGACAATCTGACTGACCCTCCTGATATTTTTAGCACAGATTAGCCTCTTGCTGCTATTTTTTATCCTTCAAGTCAGCTTCCTGCATGATCATTTGCCTCCCAATTTTGAAATTGGCGTTCAATATAGCAGAATTCACTTAATCCATGTTAGTCGTACTCTGATCACTTTCAGATCACCAGCATCTTTGGTATGACTAATCTGCAGGGTTGATTTGTCGAAGCGCCATTGTAAAGAACCCTGCTGACCCAACCTGGAATCGAACCTCGGATCTACATATTGTCCAGCCGACGTTCCACCGTTGAGGTACTGGAACTTAATTGCATGCTATTATTGTCGAATTAAACTCTGCAGATATTCCTGTCAAGTTTGGATGATTATGCCTAACCGATACTTCAGTCGACAGTTTTGCACTAGAGAAGCTCACATTGTGATCAAGCTGTCCATAAATCTGGTTTAATACAGTAACGCAGAATTCGTAGATGAAACTGGATTAAAATTTTAACAAGAAAGATCAATCATGCTTAAAGCATTGATTATGAAACACTTTCCAACTTCAATGCAATTTTATTTAAAAAAGTCGAAAATGCAATACATTCCTCGGTAATATTTTAAAACTTATCACAATACTACATTGATTTATTATATTTGAAAACTTAAACCTTCATTGAAAAAAATGAACTTCAATCAAATGACGGCATTGAAATATAAATTGCCTGGTTTAAATATCTCTAAAATGCAATACATTCCACGGTAATATTTTTAAAACTATCATAATACTACGATAATTTATTATATTTGAAAACTTCATCGAAAACAACCGAAATAAATTCAAATGACGTCATAGAAAAAATAACACGCCTGGATCTCTCTATAAAAGCAGGATTTCATTCATTTCATTCATCACAATACTATAATAATTTATTTTATTTAAAAATTAAGACCATGGAGCTACAATTCATAAACTCCATGCTTAAAACTTCATCGAAAAAAATCGTCCTTCTGTTTATAAAATCAATTAATATTTCATTCATATCAGCCATGCAGACTCCATGGACTGAATTATTTTGTGTTAAAGAAATACAGTAATTCTAATACAACTCATTCTACATATTTTTCTGTTTACATTTTACATAGGTGAAAAATAGGCTTCGTTGTAGAAATAATCAAATTTGAATGAGAATTTAAACTCAAATATATTGTCATTGTGTTGTTTTGGTATGTAGATGCACAGAATTTAAGCTAAAATAAAGTAGTTTTAGGACGAATACAACACTCAATATGAATTAAAAAGAACTTTAAAAAATCACGATTTTGAAACAAGATGGATGCCATATATCATTTTGAAGTGGGTCATGTGATCGTTTCATATCATGGTCACGTGATTGTTTCATATAAGATGTGTCATTATTATTTTAATTTTTATTTAAAAAACTACTGAATATATTTCGCTGAATTTTTTTTCATATATTTTATGGAATAATTTGACTATTACCGAAAATTTTCGATTCAATTTGTGAATTTTAAATTCGCTTAAAAAATGTTTGAAAAATTAGGTCCCATAGGGCTCAATGTATTTCATTTCTTCAATCCGGGTTCAATCCAAAACTAATTGGGTGATATTATTCTTTTATATTCCCATAGGTCCTACAGACCGTCTGAACAACATACTAAAATTTCATTTTGATTAAGTCAATTTTACGGCAGTTATCGTGCTAACGGACAGACAGACAGACAGACAGAATGAACAAAGTCATAAACACTTTTCAACTTTGTTGTAAAGTGTTAAAAACATACTCAACACATAGTATATATTCTAATTTTTAGCATTTAAAGCAAATATAAGGCAAGAGTGCAACGAATAATACTCTTGTAAATGTAATGTAAGTAATAAGACTTCGTTTAGAGCAACAGGAAACACAAAATTATTAGCATTAATCAATTTCGAAGGCAAAAATTAGCCTTCTTTGTCAAAACAACCAAAAAGTGCAATCGACCCTTGTGAAAGCCATGTTGGTAGCCACCGTTATAACAGTAAACGTGACTTAAGTAGGGAAAGGAGGCTGCTAACGGCGAGAGGAGAAAACTAGATAAATCCACGGAAAAAGTAATAGCAAGTAGGACACTATGACTGAATAGTAAAATAAACAGAACGAATGTCCAACAAAAATATTTAAAACTCCCATTCAGTCAGTGAAACTACAAATTAAAAAACTATAAATAAAATAACAACTAAACGGTTTCGGAAGTTAAAAGAGTCGTTCACATCAGCTATAAAAATAACAGGGTTCATATATAATTGTGAAAATTAAATATAACAATACACGAAACAATTAACTGGTTTTGTTTAGCTAAGTGCTTCATTAATAAATGCTTCTTAAACAAAAATTTCGGAAACAGGCAGAATATTGCCGAAAAAGGCAGAAGGAAGCAAGCAATTTCGAAAAAATAGGCCACAGATTTCCAAGCTGAAGATAAATAAGGACAATAACCGTTAGTAAGGAATATAAAATATTTTGTATCGCAAGTGTTTACAGACGCTCCAGAATTTTCTCGTTGGCCTAGAAGTCCGAATCTTTACACTTGTACTACCAATCACCTGAAAAATTGAACAGAGCCGGATTTTCTATGTTTACTACGTTGGTGGACAAAGCGAGGGGAATCAAAAAGTCTAGAAACTATTCGGAGACCTATAAGGCTAAAACTCTGCGCGCGCGCGTATTTATAATATATAACAAGGAATTGTGAACCAATGTGCTATTAAGAGAACACTCTACCCATAAGATATGAAAAATAATTTTTCATTACCTAGTTACAAATCCAGGTCATTTTTGAACATTTTTGTATCATTGGTACTTCTGAATGTTAATTTTTCCCGAAGATATTAAGGGAACAAACACAGTACATCAACAATACAATACTAAACTTAAATGCATATTTTAAAAAATTAAAATGAATAATACTGCTAAGCAAGTATATCATAAATGTACTAAGTAGTAATGTGCAAGTACATTAATAAAAAAAAACTACAATAGTTTGATTATATCCATAAATATGTAAATATCATGCATATAACAACATAATATGATTTTATCGATAGAAAACATAGGTAAATTATAATTTTTTACATAATATTTCTCAATATTCAATTACTTCTTTTACTTTTATTTTAAGACAGAATATTATTTTATCCTAAAAAATTCATTTTAATAACTTCAATATATTTTTTTATAAAAAAATTTTAAACTTCACTAACTAATTTTGATAGCAGTTTCGTATTTTAACCTTTGTTTACGGGTGGGACAGCCTTAATCCCAAACGAAGATCCTCTCAAAAAGACAGGTATTTGGCATACCCTATCCAAAACAGTTCGTCCATGGACGTCAATGTCTGCAAAGGGGGATCGAATTGTTTTAGATAAGGTATGTCAAATATCTGTCTTTTTAAGAGCTTCTTCATTTGGAATTGACATTGTCCCACCCGTAAGCAAAAGGTTAAGAGTAGATTTAAGTCAACAAGTTTTATTGCTAAGCGCCACTTATTGTTAAACAAATTAATGTATTAAATATGCTGCAACTTAATTATTTTTAAAGTGTTCATTCCCCTGCATTTAACAGGCTTAAATACTAATATAGCATAATGATGGAAACAAGTTTGGTATATGGGAATGCTCCGCAAATATATGCCAAAGTTGGTATATGTATGAGTTCAAATGATTCTGGTGAAATGGAATTTAAACTAAGATGTAACTGCGGATTTCCGCAAATGAAATGTAGATAGATACTGTAATAGGGCTATTCAAATACGAAGCATTTTCATATTATCCAACATATTATACAGCTATAGAGCTTCAATCATTGATACAAATAGCTTTTACACGACATACCTTGTTTACCCACTACTATATGCATTTGTTTTCAATACAATGTCATATCATCACCTCACTGTTGAATCGTTGTCGATTGTATTATATGCAGAATACATTTCTCTCTAATTTGAGGAGGTATCAATGGTTGCTTAGCAAGTGTTAATAAAGTCATGTCCCTCTACAATGGCTTTGTTGAAAGAGATAATAGATTCTCACAGAAGTGATAATAGTTTACATAATTATATACATTCAGTTTCAATACAATGTCATCACATCACAGAATTGTTGACTGTTAAATTATGTGTAGTAGGCATTTCTCTATAATCCTGTGTTAAGACACGCAAATGTTACATATAAAATGATGCTGGAATATATAAATAACTAGCACCATAACCGTTCTTTGTACGGAGTATATAATATAAAGAACTTAAAATTCACAATCATGTGCAAATTCCTATAGTATACTAAATGACATTTTTAATCAAAATATTCTGTTAAAGTTTTTAATTGAATTCTCCTAAAAAGAAGTTTAAGACTATGTGTTCTCACTATACAAAAATATCTTCATAGACAAATCTGAAGAATCCTGGCCCCTTTTGTAAGCAAATTTACAAAAAGTATGGAATTGAATCAATATATGCAAATTAAAAGCGTTAAAAATGTATGGGACACGTGCTACTTATATACACTAATATAAGAAGATATAACCTGTATTAGTAGATTACATGTATAAATTGAAAATATCAATATATATAAACCAGTAATCTTTTTAAACCTGAAATCAGTAATTGATTCCAATATATGCCAAAATGAAAGTGCTAAAATTATATGGGAAGATATACCAGTACTACTTATAATGCCGTAGATTAGAAGATATGTCCGAGTGTTAGTAGAAGATTACTTGTATTACAATATGAGTCTCAAATATCTTTGCAAAACAAAACAGATGACGTAATAAATTGAAAATATCAATAATCCCAGTCATCTTCATACCAGAAGATCGTACTTGATTCCAATATATGTCAATATACTCAAAATATAGGCCAATGTATCTGTACAATTTATATTCTCACAGATTAGAAGACATACTAGTGCATTTGTAGAAGATTACTAGTACAATGTTCAGTATATGAGTTTCAACAATTCTTGCCGCAATAAAACAATGGCGTAATAACTTGAAAATATCAATAATCTCTGAATCAATAATCCCCGAAAATATCAATAATAATAATGTTTAATATCAATAATAGCCGATGTGGTGGCCGAGCGGTCAAAGAGGCAGGCGTTTCCTCGTGATGGCTCGGCTGCCAGATTGCGGGTTCCAGTCACGCCTGCGGGCATGGATGTTGTAATGTCTTATTTGGGGCAGAAGTCAGACTTCTACCTTCGGGTGCCCCGGGTCATTAGACTAAACAGAAGCAGTGCACTCATTCTTCCTTAATTTTAATGTTAGGGACACGACAACAACAACCAAAAATATCAATAATAATAATATGTAGTGGAGCGAAATCACGTGTCCGTATAATTCTTTATAATTTCTTTAGCTTCTTATAAGTTTTTATTTTCGATATTAAAAAACAAGAAAGATCAATCATGCATAAGCATTGATTATGAAACACTTTCCAACTGAAATACAATTTCATTTAAAAAATTTTAAAATGTGATACATTCAGTGGTGATATCTTTTATATTATCCCAGTATTACAATAATTTATTGTACTTAAATATTTAAAACTGTATCGAAATATAAATCATCTGATTCTCTATGCAAAATCAATGAATATTTTATTCATATAACTTGTATTCTAGACTTAGCTTGTGTGAAAAAAATCCAGCAATTCTTATGTAACTCACTTTACAATCGCTTCAGATATTTGCATTCTGCATAAGCTAAAATTAGGCTTCGTTGAAGAAATAATAAAAGTTTAGGGATCATTTAAAATCACAACTATTGTAATTGCATTGTCACGGAATTTAGATACACAGATAATACGCAGATAATATATGCGTGTGTGTGTGTATTCAAAGTATTGGAATCGTGTCGAAGATCGGAACTCGAATTTTCGAAGGAGTTACGTTTTGGGACTTCTAGAACACGAAAAACTATTTTTAGGAAGACGTCTGTGTGTGTAAGAGTGTGTCTGTGTATGTTTCTGTCTGTCTGTGCGGATATTACATCCACTCTAACTGAAAAACTAATGGACCGAATTTCATAAAATTTGGGAGGTATATTTTTTGTGGGAAATCCTGATGTTCATTAGATTATAGTACGATTCGTAATAAAAGAATCTGCCTTCTTTGCGAAATGGCCGGCAGAAATTGCCTTTATTCACTCTAGTTAAAAACTAATGGAACAAATTTAACAAAATTTGGTGTATAATATTTCAATGACCTACAAGTGATTTATATGCCAAATTTAACCAAATTTGGTACATAAATCATTTGTAGGTTATTCTAGTACGATTCAGGAAAAAGGAACGGACTACTTTTGCGAAATGGCCTGCAAAAATCGTTAAATATAAAAGTAAAGGACTAAGTGTGCTCAATTATATCAATTAAATTCCTATTTTATACGTGATTTGTGACAACAAAAAGAATAAGACTAACCTCATTACTCTAAGACTAGCCGTTCTTGAAATATTCTAGTTTTTACGCGTTTTCGCTGAGCCACCTTTGACAATAAGTCCAGCTATCAAAAAAGAACCCAATTTAAGTTTAACGTGCAAAGTCAATGTCATTTAAAATACTTATGGCTGTTATTTTGTGCAGATAAACTCAAATTATTATTGAAGAAATAAAGAGAACGTGAATATGAGTCTGCAGGGAAATACATGTGCTGCCCACATCAGAATTTTTAATAATATTACAACAATGATTTATAGAAGTGAACGGGGATTATTTGCAGGCCATTTCGAAAAAAATGTATGATCTATATTTAAAGATCCACCAAATTTTTGTAGTATAAAATGTTCAACAAATTTAAGCTGTGTACCAAATTTTAACTCTCGAGGACGTAGGAAAGTGCATTAAAAATACCATCAAATAAGTATATCATGAAGAGTTATATTAAATTAAAAAAAAATTTGAAAAATTGTTATCTACCAAATTTATTATAAAATGTGAAGTCTCTCTCATATACAAAATGATTGAAGTTTTGGAAAGATATTTATTATATAATATATCTCTTTTTTTTTTTCTGGAGGATATCCCAAAAGTCAGAATTTAATTGAATTTGTTTTTTTCCCTATATTAAATAATTTTTAATTAAAAAACTACTTAACATATTTTACTGAAATTTTTTATATATATATTTTATGGGATAATGTGAATATTTCCTAAAAATTTCGAAGCAATTTGTGAATTTTAAATTTGTTTAAAAAATGTTTGAAAAATTAGGTCCCATGGGGTTCAATGTATTTCATTTTTTCAACCCGTGTTCAATAAAAAACTAATTGGGTAATATTATTTATATATATTCCCATAGGTACCACAGACCGTCTGAAAAACATACAAAAATTTCATTTTGATAAAGTCATTTTTCCGGCAGTTATCGTGCTAACGGACAGACAGACAGACAGACAGACAGACAGACAGAATGAACAAAGTCATAAACACTTTTCAACTTTGTTGTAAAGTGTTAAAAACAATAAGAATATAAAATATTATTATATTCACAAAATGATTCTATATGGGTACATTAATGGGCACTATTCCTTAGGAGTTTATGCACCGTTTTCGACGTATTAGAAAATTTATCTTCCAAAAATTGAGCATGATGTCTCTCGAATGAATTGGTTAATTTGCATGAAACATGAACTGATATTTTTAAGTGGACAGACAGACAGACAGACAGACAGACAGACAGACAGACAGAATGAACAAAGTCATAAACACTTTTCAACTATGTTTTGTAAATGTTAAAAATATTATAATTTGATAAAGTCGAACATTTCTGTTTGATTTCTTACATAATTATTTAAATGGTATTGTTTGATGTGGGATTGAGTATACCTTCAAACAAGCCAAACGATTGAACTGAACAATGATATATGCAAAAGTCAAAATAAAATGAACATATTGAGTTCACCTACGTTTATTATCTACGAAAAGCAAATATTACGCCTTCTCCTTGCTGATTGTTGTTAATCATTCCTTGTTATAAGTAGCATTTCCTATAACATTTTGTACCGAATACCATGAAAGCAAATAACAACCAAGATTTTGCATAAATAAATCGATCTGCGAAGTTTGGTTTTGATAGGAGCGATACTCGCATGATCATAATTCTAATCTTTTCATAACTCCTCCATCATTATATATGATTTCTCATGATATATGTAATCAGTCGTATAACAATATACAATTTTAAGCGCCCCTTAGAGAAAAGGAGCGGGAGCGGAAATCCACACACATACACACACAGAGAGAGAAAGAGAAAGATTTAATGCTTTATACATATATGAATTTGTTGTTCCAAATTTGGCATCTATGTTTTAACCCAATAAATTTTTTAATCATCTATTTCTCAGGATCTGCTATAGATAGAGCGTTGGTGATGAATTACATACATTCAGCATAAGAATTTCAAAGGATGTTGAGCGGTTTACTAAGTATTTCCAGTTCCATTTTTTTTGCTATTTACGACTGAAAAATATTCGTTTTCCTTGAATATAATTTTCAAGATTGTTTATAAACAGAGCTTAGATAATAAGTAATATGGATTTATCATAGAATTCCTAAGGGTGTGGGGTGGTTCACTAATAATTTCAATTTCCGGTTCAAACATTTTCATTGAAAAATCGATTTTTCTAGATTGGCTATAGACTGGATTGGCTACAGGTATAATAATGACTGATACGGACTCAGCATCATTCCAGAAGTGGTAGTTGTTGTTGGTGAGACCCAGACCGTCCGACCTACCAGAAAGGTGTAAGGTAACCGTCCAGAAGTGGTAGTGGAACTCCCAAAGAATTTCCATTTCCGGTTTGGGAAATGTCCCTTCCGATTAAAAAAATTACATGTTCCTTGCTATATATCTATTTTTTAAGATCGGCTATATACAGAGCTTAGATGCTGACTGATATGCTTTCAAAACAAAATTTAAAAAGGATGGTGGGGTTAACTAGGGATTTCCACTGCCGATACTTTCCAATTTCGGTTCTAAAATTTTCATTTTCTTTTAAACGTATTTTTTAAAATAGTTTATAGATAGAACTTAGGATTGATGATATGAATCCAGAATTAAGTCTCTACGGGATAGGGATCTTTAATAAGGATTTCAATAACTTTCCACTTCCGATTCAAACATTTTATCAGACACATCTCTTTTCCTCAGAATAGGTTATAGATACAGCTTAGATGATGACCGATATGGATTCAGCATCAAATTATGTTGAATAGGGGGAGGAGAGGTTTCACTAAAAATTTCTGCTTCCGGTTCTACAGAAATTCCTTCCGATTAAACACATTACATTTTCCTTGCAAAATCTGTTTCTCAGGATTGTCTACAGATGGAGCTTAGATGATGACTGATATGGATTCAGCATGAATTCTTCCGGAGATAGGGGTTCATGATGAATTTCTATTTCTAGAAGTGTCACTTCCGGTTTTTCCGAAAATTCGTATATCTTTATAAATTGTGCACAAAAGAGTTTAAAAGTGTTAAATAGTTTGGTCAAAAATCAAATTCATACATTGCCTGCCACCATATGAAATCTGCTTCATAATTTTATATAATCATTTACATCCTTAAACAGTTGAATTGTCATAAATTCTCGAATGTTTAATAATACTATTAATACTGTATATATGTCACAACAATGGACAATTGCATATAGTGGTATGTATGGCATCGGAAATTAATAACACGCCAACCATAAACTTAGAATAAGCAGTTTTCTACCAAACATTGTATTTCCATTAAAATATGATTATTGCTCATATCACGAACTTAAAGAATCTGAATGCCATTACAATATAATCTGCGGGAAGCGATCATGTTATTTATACACGTGAAAAACACATGCTATGGAAATTTATAGGGATATTAGGTTTTTAGAGATACATTTTTTTAAGAGATATACTTCGAATAGCTCCATATTTTTAAGAATCCAAGCAAAATAAATTATCCAGGCGAGTATTTTAGAGTATTTTTGCTACTTTTAAAAAAAAATGTGCTCTCCATATCAGACTTGTTTAAATGTATAAATTTAAAATGAAATATCAATGGCTTAGAATGATTTACATAAATTGGGTTTTTCTTTACAAATGAATGTCAAAAGAACTATTTCGCAAAAAATTTCGAGATATTTTATTCACAGACGGGGCATTTGATTTTAATATTTTCACTTATTTTAAATCAACCACTTTTACAGAAATCATTGAACAATTGAAATTGAATTAATTACATTTGAATCATTTATATTACAATTGAATTAATTACGTTCGAATCAATTACATTACAATTGAATTAATTACATTTGAATCAATTACACTGCTTGCTCACATTTGAAATCACAATTCTATGAAGAAATTGATGTATCTTTATATGAAATTCACAGAATATAATTGTAACATGGAGATGTGCAAATGATCAAAAAATCATAACTAGAAAATGAAAGAATGGAACTTTATTGACATTAGATCAATAAGGAATAGGCCCACCGCGAGCGGCTATGCAGGATTAAATACGACGAAGCATCCCGTCAATGAGATGGTCAATGGTGTGCTGAGGAATGGCATTCCACACAGTATATAATTGGGCTTGTAACTGAACACGGTTTGTTGGAATTGAAAGTTCTCTCAATCGACGACCCATGATGTCCCAGATATATTCAATTGGCGACAAATCAGGATAAAATGATGGCCAAGGCAGGATATCAAATCCTTGTAGACTATTCATAGTTATCCGGGCAGTATGTGGCCTGCCATTATCCTGATGAAAAAGCAGTCCAGGCCTGGTTGGCAGATATGGCTGTACCACAGGTCTCATAATGTCAGAGACGTATCGTTGTGCCTTGATACTGAAAAAAACGTATGGTGTTCGTCCACCAAATGTTATATCACCCCAAACCATGGTACCACTTAGGGAGGACTGTGTGGCGACTGATAGAAAAAGCTTCCTGGTGACTCTGTTGAAAGCGCCGCCATACGCGAGTACGGCCATATGGCATGTCAAAACAGAATCATGATTCATCCGTGAACGGAATGTTTCGCCATTATGTCGACCAATTCCGTCTCATTTGACACCACTGGAGACGATGTAACCAGTGAAGACGTTGAAACGGTAGGTGTCAAAAAGGTCGTCTACCTTGGAGTCCTGCATCATGCAAACGGTTTCGAATTGTTTGCGTCGAAATCACGTTATCTGTAGTGTGAGATAAATGTTGTTGTAACACAGTTGCTGTGATAACCGGCTCCCGGGCAACATTTCTCAAAAGCATACGATCTTCACGTGGTGTGGTACACCTGGAAGCTCCACTACCTGTTCCTCGTATCGTTTCGTTGTCTCTCACGAACCGGAACACACACCGACACCGTTGAACTATGCTCACATCACGACCCAATAGTTCAGCGATCTTTTGAAGGCACATTCCACTCTCAAATAAAACAATGATTTGTTGCCGTTCCGTTGACGACAACTGAACGTATGCGGTGAGTCGACGTACTCATGTCATACTGTTATGATTTTTGCAACCTGAAATCAATAACTCTACAATTTAGCTGTGATATCGCTCCTCCTTTACCTGACGTTTTTATGCTGCTCGGCAAGATGTTATGTCACTGTGCGTAACGAAACTGTGAACATTTGCATATCTCGCCTTGCTGTTCCCATTGCCTGATTTACATAAAGCTACACCTACAACGCTACTGTGTTGCGATTTCAGTTATGAGCAGTGTACTTTCGCTATCACATAGTACGAGAAGGTAAACATTCGCAATAACACAATATGGAATAGATTTAAATAATATACTAGGTACTACAGCATTGATTTCCAAGTATTTTTTGAAAACTTGGTATGCAAAATGTTAATATTTGTAAGAATGCAAACATAGAACAGAATAGGCGAGAATCAATCTAACTTGTGTCACTTGCAATAAATGTACATATTAATTATAAAACGTGACTCTGCATAGTAACAGTAAATAAAGCAAACACGTACGTGAATTGAATTTATGCTGTGATTGCTTTTATTTAAATATATCTATTGTTAACTGGGGTTCAACTAATGGAAGTTATCGCATAGATAAGAATCAGTCCACAACAGTGTCAAAATAAAGGTTTGTATTATTTGAAAATTAAAAGACCAAGAGCACTTGTTAGAAACCCGCCCATTCCCCAAAATATTATTAGATTCGTGAATTATATAGGGTGTTTCAAGAAAGTGGGTTTATTTCCTTAAAACCTGATCCTATAAATATACTTAAATCCTAATCCTATAAATATACAATTACTAATTATTTTTAAAATGGTGAAATTTTAGATGTGGATGGTATTTCTGGAAAAAATTTTACATGAACTCAATAGATAAAAGTTCAGTGAAGTAAAATATTCTTCAGGACTTCGCTAGTTAATTTTTACAAATTTCCAATGGCAAGAAATCTTTACAAATGCCATAGTACAAAAGAAGCACAGAGATATCAAAAAGAAAAAAAAAATCATTGTCACAATCAGTGATTTTCAATGGAGAATGTGGTCACCATTCATAGGTTTGATATCCTCTTTAGAATAATATGAGACAGAACACCAATATAAAAAACGTGCTCTATAAGACAGTAGTATCTGGAAGTAAATAGGAAGATTACAACAACCTCACAATGGGGGCAACCAGATACCGTTTTGTGCTTCCAATGTCTTCCAATCTTTGCAGCGAGAATCTTCAATTCTTCCTGATGTTTCGTGGAAAATGTCTTCCTTATAAGATATTGTACTGTGAAAAATAAAACTTTATTTGTCACAATTTGTAAAATTCTAGCACCAATTTTCGCCAATTTGTCAGACAACTCATTTCCATAAATTCCACAGTGCCCCGGGATCCAGTGGAGCACAACTATTTTTCTCTTCAATTCTAATTTACGGATCGAAGCCTTGCGCTTCAGCATTTATTTTAAAGACTTATTATGTTTTAGTTAAAAATAAAATGTCCTATCTATTTATCTGCAAATTACGTGACAATATGCCTAATTAAAAATATCACCAAAGGTTAAAGAAATCTTAAATTTTCTTTAAAAGTCTTTAAACTCTCCAAATTTGTTCCAAAAAGCATTGCGAATAATGTAAAATTGAAAACTAAATGGTGCAGATAAATTCTAATTGAAATTTAATACTTCTTAATATATTAAATTCAAAGCGTGTCTGTCTGTTGACTCGTTATACATATAAGTCACATGTTTTACTGACTCGTTTCAAATTTGGTATGAATTATTTGATGTATGTATATACAGGGCATCTAAGAAAGTTAGTATCAGGGAAAATTTCTCGAGAACGAAGAGAATTATCCTTAATTTTAATGCAGCTGCATAGGAAACCCCTATAGCGCTACACGGCGAGACAACTTTTGGGGTTATGACTCTCTTTTTATGGAGTGGAGGAGACTATCTCGCTCCATTTTAGAAATAAAGAAAACAGTCAATTACAAAGTTGTAGAGCGTTGCCAAATAAGTATAAAAATGTTTTTGTCAAGCAGAAAAATCTGAAAAAATACCCCTCTAGAAACTAGGAAATAGACTAAATCCTCAAACTAAAGCAACACTCAGACATTTGGGGTACCTTGCATTGGGAAACGCTTTGCGTCTAATCGTTCGGCTGCACTGGCATTCAGGTTATATTCTCCAAAA
Organism: Amaurobius ferox; assembly: GCA_951213105.1. Taxonomy (NCBI): domain Eukaryota; kingdom Metazoa; phylum Arthropoda; class Arachnida; order Araneae; family Amaurobiidae; genus Amaurobius; species Amaurobius ferox. The sequence goes on from OX578141.1 coordinate 56,801,484, forward strand.
ATAAGGATCATCTCGCAGTATTCTTTTTTAGTAAACATATTTCATAAAATCGAAATTAAAATAGGACGAAGTGGAAACACATAGCATAAGGATACAATACTACAGATGGAAAGTTTTTTGAACCTCAGATTAGTCAGCTTATTACGTTCCCTGCAATACATGTTAATGTATAGGGATTTATTGGAATCATACCGAAAATCACAACTCGAGTTTTCGACAGATCTACGCGTTTAGCGTCCTCTAGAATAAGTAAAACCATTTTTAGCGTGACGTCTGTGTGTGTGTGTGTGTGTGTGTGTGTGTGTGTGTGTGTGTGTGTGTGTCTGTGTGTATATCTGTGTGCCTGTCTGTGTGTCGATCTGTGTGTCTGTTTGTCTGCAGATTTTGTATCCACTATGACTAAAAAAACTAATTGACCGAATTTCATAAAATTTGGTAGGTAAATCACTTGTGGGCGAATCTGGTGTTGATTAGTTTTGGGTACGATTTGGGATAAAAGAACCCGCCTTTTTATGCGAAATGGCCCGCAAAAGCCTGTATACACTCTAGCTGAAAAATTAATGGACTGAATTTCACAAAATGCAGTAGATAAGTCGCTTATGGCGCACCCTGGTGCTGATTAGATTTTGGTACGATTTGGAAAAAAATAACCTGCCTTTTTTTTCAAAATGGCTCGCAAAAATCGTCAACATCTAAAATAAAAGCTATGTATGCTCAAATATATCCATTAAATGATTGTTTTTTTAATTAATTTTTAACGCAGAAAAAAATAAAACCAACCCCATTACACTAGGACTAGCCGTTCTCGAGATATTTTAGTTTTTTCGTATTTTCTCTACGGTATCTTTGAAAATAAGTCCAGTTACCAAATGAGAACGAAAATTGAATTAAAAGTGAATTAAATTTAATTAAAATAAAGATAACGTGGATATAAGTCTGCAGGGAAAGTCATGTGCTGCCCACATCAGATTTTTCTTCTGGCTTCGAGTATGATAATGTTTACCGACAAAACGTTAGTCAAATAAAACAATTAGCAATCAAACTGAATTAATTAAATCGTTTGTTATACAATTGTCGTTAGACGATTTTACAGTTTAAAGAATCGTAAGATTTCAAAAATATTCTTTGGACAATTATTAGCAGCTTTTTTTGTACAACAAATTTAATTTTATACTAATTTGGCGACGTTCTACGACTTTTTAATTGTCCTTTTCTCTATCTCTAAAAGGAAGAGAGATATCTCTCCGTTCCTCCCCCATAGAAAGAATGGTCAGCCTCCAAAAGTTGGCTCGTCCTGTAGCGCAATAGGGGTTTACTATTCAGCTGCATTAATAAAATAAGTATAACTTTCTTTGTTCTAGAAAAATTTCCTCTGTTACGTAATTTCAGAGACATTCTGCATACATAAAATACATATACAATCCTGAATGGTCTGGTAATAAAAGGTACTAGAAATAAATATTTTAGTTTCATCAGAAATAAATATTTTAGTTTCATTAGAAATAAATCTTTTAGTTTCATTAGAAATAAATATTCTAGTTCCATTAGAAATAAAATTAGACAGAGATTTTTTCACTTAGAAGTTGATTCTTGCATTTGGAAGCAAAAACAGAAGCCGATAATATATCATAATTATGTTTAAACTTATAGTAAGTACTACGTAAAAATATTTTTTGCAATGAGACGTCAGATAATTTTAATATTGCATTTTTATCGGTCAAGATAAAAGTTGAACTACAATTTACGGAGAAAACATAATGATTTCCAATTACCTGTTTGTAAAACAAAAGGTATTTTTTCACTAGACGTTTATTCTTGCATTTGGAAGCAACGGAAACAAAGGCGGATTTCATTTCTTAATTATTTTTAAATTCATAGTACTATGTAAAAATCTATTTTGCAATCTGTAAATACTGGAAGTCTATTGTTTTTAAACACAATCGAAAGTTCGGAACCCCTCTAAATTTTCGAGTGAAATTTTGAAAAAATCATCAAAAAATCAAAATATTTAATAAAGTTAGGCAAATAGACATTTCTTGTGTAATTTTTCTTCAGAAAACGATTGACATAAACTTTAGAACGCTAGCATAAACCGTTTTCGAGATATTGCACATTTTTCAAATAAATTTGTCAAAAAATCCCATAAATTAAAAAAATATATTAACTGTTGAGAAACATGTTCACTTTTCATATGAACTATAATGCGATAACTTTGGTGACATCATTCTTGTGGATCTAGCTCGTTCCATTCATGAGAAAAAACACTCTGAGTAATACATTTGTACTTGAACGCCAATAGTCATTTATCTCTTATACGAACAACTTATTTCTACGTCCATAACGCTTGACTAGATTTTGGCGACGAATTTGGCGACGAACTTGGCGGAATGTCGCTAACTTGGGGACTTTTCTAAAAGTTGTGAAATTAACTAAAATTTCGTCAAATGGATAAAAATGACGTTCAATCAACGAAAATGACGACTAATTGACGAAAATTCAATATCTTGGAAAGAATATCAGTACCTACTTATACTATAAGAATAACCTATATTTTTCTTACTGTCAAAATAGTAAATCCATTGCATTGTATAAGGAAAGTCGTGTGCTGCCCACATCAGATATTTTTACTTTCCCTGCAATATATGGTAATGTATAGGGAAAGTATTAGAATCATGTCGAAAATCACAATTCGAGTGTTCGACGAATCTAAACGTTGACACCTCTAGAATATGAAAAAACTATTTTTAGTGTGACGTCTGTGTGTGTGTGTGTGTGTGTGTCTGTCTGTCTGTCTGTCTGTCTGTCTGTGCAATGTATGTATCCACTCTAACTCAAAAACTAATGGACCGAATGTCATAAAATTTGGTAGGCAAGTCCCCCTTTTGGGTGACCCTGATGCTGATTAGATTTTGGTACAATTCGGGATAAAAGAACCTGTGCATTTTTGCGAAATAGCCCGTAAAAATTGCCTATAAAAACTAATTGAATAATAACTATAATACTAACTGAAAATCTAATTGACCAAATTTCACAAAATTTGGTAGATGAGTCACTTATGGGATTCCCTGGTGCTGGTTAGATTTTTATACGATTCGAAAAAGAAGAACCAGCATTTTTTTACGAAATGGTCCGCAAAAATTGTATGTATCCACTCTGACTCAACTAATGGACTAAATGCCAAAAAATTTGGTAGATAAATCACTTGTGGGTGCTGATGAAATTTTTGTACGTTTAAGGATAAATGAACACGCCTTTTTTTGCGAAATGGCCCGCAAAAGCCGTATGGATCTTAGCTGACAAACTAATTCCACGAATTACACGAAATTTGGTAGATAAGTCGCTTGTAGGATACTGTTACGCTGCTTAGATTTTGATAGGATTCGGAAAAAAAGAATCTGCCTTTTTTTGCGAAATGTCCTGCAAATCTAAAATATTCGATCTAAATTAAAATACCCCATATGCTCAAATGTATCAATTAAATGATTGTTTTATACGTAATTTATAACGACAAAATGAATAAGTTCCACTCCATTACTCTAAAATGTGACCATTCTCGAGATATATAAATTTTTAATTTTGAGGAAATGGAGACGATTTTCAAAGTAGTTAAAAAAGCATTTATTAAAATTTCTTAAAACTTAGTAGGTAAGTCCCCTGATGATTGTCCTGATACTGATTTGATTTTGATATGATTAGAAAATGTATAACCGACTCATTCTTGCGAAATGACCTGCAAAGATAGTGAAACTCTGAAATAAGTGACTAAAATTGTTGAAATATATTAATTAAGAACGTGTTCTATAGGAAAAATTTAACAACTAAGCTAATAAGTCTGACCCCATGATTGAAGGATAGACCGTTCACGAGATATTGTAGTTTTTTGTAATTTTAAGGACCTGAAGAATCTAAAGTGAATTAAGTTGCCAAACGAAATGAAAAAAGACAAATTGGATATTATATTAGAAAAGTATCCATGTTATTTTCTGCAATTAAACTCAATTTAATAATGAATTTAAAAAATACAAAATGAATTTCAATCTGCAGCGAAAATCATGTGCTGCTCACATCAGATTTTTTTATTTTCCCTGCAATACATGGTAATGTATAGAGAAAGTATTGGAACCATGCCGAAAATCATCACAACTCGAGTTTTCTATGGATGTACACTTTTTGGGATATCTGAAAAAATCGAAAATACCATTTTTATCGTTACACGCGCGCGCGTGTGTGTATGTGTGTGTGTGTGTGTGTGTGTGTGTGTGTGTGTGTGTGTGTGTGTGTGTGTGTGTGTGTCTGTCTGTCTGTGCAATGTATGTATCCACTCTAACTCAATAATTAATGAACCAAATTTCATAAAAGTTGGAAGGTAAGTTACTTGTGCGTGACCCTGGTGCTGATTCGTTTTTGGTACGATTCGGGATAAAAGAACCCGTCTTTTTTTTGCACAATGGCCCGCAAAAATTGTCTGTATCCTCTCTAGCTTAAAAACTAATAAAACAAATTTTATAAAATTTGGTAGATATGTCACCTGTGGGTTACCCTGGTGCTGATTAGATCTTGGTACGATTAAGGGGAAAAAATAACATGCCTTGTTTTGCGAAATGACCCGCAAAAATCGTCAAAATCTAAAATAGAAAACTACGTATACTTGAATATATCAATTAAATGCTTGTTTTACACGTAATTTTTAACGATAAAAGGACAAAGATAAACCCCATTACACTAGGACTAGCCGTTCTCGAAAAATTTTAGTTTTTCGCATTTTCGCTACGCCACTTCTGAAAATAAGTCCAGTTGCCTGTGAAATTTAACCCATTAGTTTTTCAGCTAGAGTGGATGAAGGTAATTTTTGCAGGCCATTTCGCAAAAAAAGGCGGGTTCTTTTATCTCAAATCGTACTAAAAACTAATCAGCACCAGGGTCACACCCAAGTGACTTACCAACCAAATTTTATGAAATTCGGCACATTAGTTTTTGAGTTAGAGTGGATACATACATTGCACAGACAGACACACAGACAGACGTCACCCTAAAAATAGCTTTTTCGTATTCTAGGGGTCTCGAAACGATCCGTCGAAAACTCGAGTTGTGATTTTCGGCATGATTCCAATACTTTCCCTATACATTACCATGTATTACAGGGAAAGTAAAAATGAAAATTCAGTGTAATTTTAAATAATTATGGGTGTATTTTGTGCAATTAAATTCAATATAATGAATTATTGAAGAAATAAAGTGAACGTGAATATAAGTCTGCAGGGAAATTCATGTGGTATCCACATCAGATTTTTCAAGGTAGAGTATAAATAGAGTTTAGATGATAACTGTTTGATTCAAAATCAAATTTTGGGGGAGGTATGGTGATTCCCTAAGAATTTTCACTTCCGGCTCAAAAGTATTCCATGAAACATCTATTGCTCAGAATTGACTAGATAAAGCTTAAATATTGGCTGATATAGAGACAGCATCAAATTTCGAAGGGGATATGGGAACTCACTGAGGACTTTCAATTCCGGTTTTGGAGATATCACATTCATTTAAAAAAATTGCATTTTCCTTGTAACATCTATTTTTCAGGATCGGCTACAGATAGGGTTGAGACAATGACGAAATATGATTTAGCAATAAATTCCGGAGGGGGTTGGTTGTTCAATAAAAATTTCCACTCAAAATATTTTGCCATTTTGGGTTCATAAATTTTTATTTTTTTATACATATATTTATCATAATCGGCTACGTATAGATATTACTGATATATGATGACTGATATGGATTCAGCATCAAGTTCCTTAGAGGTCATAATAATTCTTTAATGATTTCAATGTTCGTTTCCTTTTTACTTCTGGTTCAAAAAATAATTTTGAAACATCTATAATTTTAGAATTGTTTATAGATGGAACTTATAGGAAGACTGATATGAATTCAGCATCAAATTCTGGTGTGGTGGGGTTTCACTGAAGATTTCAACTTTCAGTTTTAGAGATATCACCTCCGATTCAAAAATTCACATTTTATTTGCAACATTTGTTTCTCAATATTAAATATTGAAACAGCTTTGAAGAATGATATAGAATCTGCATCGAATTTTGGAAGGAGTTTGGATATTCACTCAGGATTTTCATTTCTTGTTCCGGAGAAAGCATTTCTGGTTTTATAAAAAAATTCGTATATCTGTACGACATAAGTGTAAAAAAGTGTATAAAAATGCTTCATAATTCCGTCGAAAATTAAGTGTACACACCACTTGTTATCATATACAAGCTCTTTCATAAATGTCTTGTTACTGAATATTCCTTCTTAAATATCAGTATAAAATACATTTTTCTTTCTACATGAATGCTTATACGTTCGACATAAAAATTATTTTGAATTGCTGTCTGTAGAATCAAATGCATTTGGAAATTACTTTTATAATAACGTTCCAGTGCATAAACACAATCAGTCTAAAGTGTTATCCGATGTCAACGCTTTTTCTTCCCCTTCCAGCATATTTACTTCGTCACACACAAAAGTCATATTCTGTATATTTTAAATCCATTTAATGAAACTCCAAGAACAACAGAATTCTCCAGGATGGATGTTTTCATTGAATTTAATTTTAAAATGGGTTCGGTACTTCGAGTCGGTGTCTGTAAAGATTAATACTTTCTGCAGACAGAGAATACATTTGCATATGACATTGAAGTGTTTTCATTTCGATATAAATTCATGGAAACGTGTAAATTCCAAAAATTGTTTTATGTAATGCTTTCTTTCAAAGTGTCACCTAAGGGCTTTTTTCTTGAACTGAAAATCATGCAGGTATATCTAACCAAATTCAATATTATTAGATGATTCTTAGTTAACATATGATGCCATTGGAGGGAATATATTAAACGAAAATGTTATTATTTTTATATTGTCACATGTAACACATATGAGTAAGTATTTATTAAATAATTACTTGTTACTCTCTCTACGAGGCATAGCATATGTAAAGGAAAATTATTTTGAGGGTGTCAAAAATCAGACATCGATTTAATTCACCGGATTAAGTCACCTACAATGAACATTCCTGAATATGAATCAACGAAATTTTATTTATGTTCACTTGATTTCAAAATTATACGAATTTCAATTATGGGAGTCCAAACTTAGAAAGTAACGTTTGTATAAGAGAGTTTTATAGTATTATTTGTACAATTTGCCATTGTATTACACAATTAACTCGACCAGCAAAAAATACATATGTGGGACCAGTCTGACTACATAAAATGACACTATTACACATTAAAAGAGTCACATGGAACTACTTCCCAAATGGAAAGGTTCGAAAGCAGATTGCACTTTATGTTACGCAATGTGCTCAAACTCCAAACAATGTTAGGAAGCGGGCCATCAATGGCCAGTCCTTTTCCCACAGCAAAGAGGTCGAAGTTGATGAAGATCGCTTAAAATTGAAGAAGAAGGAGAAGATATAAAGAAGGAATAAGAGGTCAGAGAAATGCAAAGAAGATCTCTGGTGAGATGAGACAGGAACGGAATGTACATAAAAAGGACCAAATAAGCTAAAAACCCAGTACAAGTGAAATATAGTGTACAGCAGCGGTCCTGATGATCAAGACAAGTAATATTCCAACAATAATGTGCAATAATGAGAGTGACAACAATATGGCGTTATTTACCTACTTATTAATTCGTTTTAATGAAATTAGAACAATTACAAATTTATTGTAGTTTGACATCCCATCGTTCCAACTCCCCTAAAAGTGCTTAACTGTGTCTATTTATATTGTGAAATTTAAGTGTAAATAATAAATATGTTAAATATAACTATGAGTAGTTGCTGACATCTCCACTAATGAAATTATTTTACAGTGGATAGTAAGTATCAGTGGTGTTCTGTGGCCCGCAGCAGAAAATAAGTAGGTCTAATTCTTAAAACACAACGGAATGGGAAGTGGATATGCAGTGTCAGTGAAGTGCAAACGTTAAAAAACAACTGTAGTTGTTACCTGCGAGCGAATAGTATGCTAAGTTTACAAGAAGATTAAAAAATGTAGCCGAAGTAGAAGCACGTTTAGACCGGCCAATCCATATATATATATATATATATATATATATATATATATATATATATATATAACCATTAAAAACGAATCAGAAAGAGAGGGGGAAAACCATATGAATTGCATATAAATGGCTGAGAGGGATAGCGACCTCTCATTCCCGTTTTAAGTACTTTTACGTCTAGACAACGCCCACCGATACCAATGCAATTCAATGATAGATCCCCGCAGCATGTGCAAAAATGAAGGCACCATAATGCAGACAGAAATGGAACGACGAAAACAATAAAACATTGTGCCAACCATACTACCGAATAAAACGGAACACCCGCAACGCCACTTAAAGTATGTGCCCATACGCATGCGTACATTGATAAGTCCAATATGATGTCATACATTCAAGTCATTACTGAATGAAAATCCTCTTCTTTAAAGAAAGAATTATAAATATCTTTAAGGAAATTCCTTGGGTAATGATTTTTAAGTGCTTCTTGTAAAATGTGTTTATTACTAGTAAGACAATCCTTTCTGAAAGTATTATTATTGCGATTTCTTCTAAGGTGTCCTGTTATTATATTACGGAAAATATTCCTAGTTAAATTCAACTTCCGTCCAATAATTTGGTTTATCTTCATATCATAATTATTACGTTTATTGTACATTACTGTATGAATTCCATTTTTATGCTTGTATCTTATGGTTATGTCAAGGAAATTTACTTCGTCTTTGACGCTATTAGGGTTCTTAACAAGTTCCAATTCCGGAGGATAAAAGTCAAATTCAAGTTCAGGAGTACTTGAGTAATGTCCTAAAATCACATCGTCCACATATCTGTAATATGGCATCTCGTATAATACCTGATTATTTCTTTCAAAGTATGTTAAATATATGTCAGAAAGGACTGAAGAACAGCCTCCACCCATGGGAATTCCTTTAATTTGCTGATAAAATACTTCTCCGTTACACAGTATGTTTTCAAACAATACCAGCTGAATTAGATCCATATACCTACGCAAAGTGATCACTTTTTTGAGGTTGTATTCTGTAAGCACCAGTAAAAGTATCGCATGTAATTTATTAAGATCAATGTTGTTGAAAAGGTCTCGGAAGTCATAGCTTGTAAACTGTATTTCTTTATTGCAATATTTCAATCGCTTTATGACTTCATAGCTGTTTTTTATGATTATTGGATTTTGTACCAATAAAGCCTTATATGCAGGTTGAAGAATTTTCAATAGTTTTTTGTTAGCTAAAACGTTATTACGTTAGCTAACAAAAAACTAGTATGGTTGGCACAATGTTTTATTGTTTTCGTCGTTCCATTTCTGTCTGCATTATGGTGCCTTCATTTTTGCACATGCTGCGGGGATCTATCATTGAATTGCATTGGTATCCGTGGGCGTTGTCTAGACGTAAAAGTACTTAAAACGGGAATGAGAGGTCGCTATCCCTCTCAGCCATTTATATACAATTCATATGGTTTTCCACCTCTCTTTCTGATTCGTTTTTAATGGTTATATTCTGCATCAGTTTATAGAGCTGCATTGCGCCTTTTGCTGAGTGGTATTTGGTATTATAATAGTATTCTTTTTTGTCGTATATTTCTATATATATATATATATATATATATAGAACAAGTGTGGTACACCTCGGCTCCTAAATATACCTCCTTTGGTTTTGTCGATTGACCTGATATGAACTACTAGTGGAATCGAAAATTTAATGAGAAGGGCAGGCAAGAGCCTCCTGATCTCAGACCTGTCTTATACTAAACCTAACGCCTCATGATTTGAGCCGGGGATCTGATCCGTAACTAACCCTTTAGTCACAACGATGTTCACCTTATATGCTGGACCACTACAAAACCTGACCCAGTATGACTCTGAGTTTATTGCTTTTATGCAGTAGCCTTCAACTTGAAGTAAGGGCCATGGATTTTGAAGATTCGCCAAAGAAATTCATTTTATCAAACGTCCTGGAGAAGTTCCTTGAACTGCAACATAAACTTACAAAAGAAATAATTGATCTGCTTAAGGTGCACATTAAAAGCATAGACTTTTGGATGATAGAGCGCCCAGAAGTTTCCACAAATGTAAGTATAACATACTTTAATTGGATATTCAATGAATTTTAAAACAGGAATATATAAATTAATTAAGAACAATTTATTAAGTGTAACTAAATTGAGGAACAATTTAATAATTGGAAATAAAATAGAGAATTTGAATGACGTGATGATAAATAAATATTAGAATTATCTTGCAACATAAATATGTTTTAAAAAAAATTGTTATTTTTATATTTAGGACTTCAAAATTCAACTGACAAAATTTAACAACTTAGGACTTCAAAATGCAACTACTTTTCGACAGAATGCAAAATATTTGGCTGTCAATTAAACATTTTTCTAAGTTCAAAATTACGACCACGTGATTACAAAACAAAAGCCACATGCTTAAAAGAGTATATCCGCAAAAGTATCTTGACATGCGTATATAAAAAATACTGTGATGATGACAAAAATATGGCTATCAGCTTTTGATGAATTCATAAATTTTGGGGTTCTCTCACCCTATTCCAAACGTTTTTTAATGTTACTTGTATACGGGCTGTTTCATAAAGATTATATGACTAAATGTCTCTTGATTGATTGGCCGAAGACTTAGTTTAAATTTAAGAAGTTATTTCATTAAGGTAGGCTATTGTCGTATGAACATTTTGATCACATATACCATTTAGTTAAAAAGTGCAAAATGTAACTTTTTATACGGGCATCTTAGTAAAAAGAATTCCAATTAAAAACTAACCCAATTATTTCAATTATAGCCATAGCCCAATTAACTAAACAGAAAAAGTTCCATTTTCATACGATTAAAATTAAAGAAGGTATCATTAAATAAAATTTTTTTACTTAAGATAGATACGCATGTATGTTTTTCGAATGGAGATTTTATCTAATGAATTTCCTTTTTTATACGACCATTGAAATCTACGTTTTTGCCGTTTCTTTTAATTGAGTCAAAGGTGCTTAAATTTTACAACTTTGACAATTTTTTACAACCAATTTTGCCTAATATGAAATCCAATAATAAATTGGACTTCTTTACTTAAAGATGTCACCTGACCAAAATTGTCTAATATGAATGTCTATCTTATTTGAAGCAAATTTTAAAATTAGAATCATGGATCTGCGATCAATCGTTTAAGGGATATTTAGTCGTACAATCTGTTTAAAATAGCCTGTTTAATGTGTGTCGGACAATACACTATCACATGAATGGGGAGAAATCCCAATAAAATTTGCAAGGATTATTTATTTTCCTTCAACATAGGGTACTTATTGATTTCCAATGATATTGAATTAATGAAAAGTTTTTGAACATATTTAAAAAAATTAAAAGCATTGTAAAGAAATATATCCTATAAAGATTATTAAACAATAACAGTATATGCAGTATAATAAAAAAATTAATGGTATTATTAATAAGACGATTGCACGCACACATTTTCAAATATTACACTTTTACATCAAAATGGAAAAACAATAAGAATATAAAATATTATTATATTCACAAAATGATTCTATATGGGTACATTAATGGACACTATTCCTTAGGAGTTTATGCACCGTTTTCGAGGTATTAAAAAATTTATCTTCCAAAAATTGAGCATGATGTCTCTCGAATGAATTGGTTAATTTGGATGAAACATGAACTGATATTTTTAATTGGCAACTATAAGAATGTATTTTATTTCCATCCATATCTAATAATAAGACAGACCGTATTTTGGAGGGTATTGTGTAATAACTTTTTTATTGTCAATAGAGGAATTCTATCATTTACTTGAATGATTTAATCATTGATTTATTATTAAAATATCTCGTTTATCGTGAAATATATATTATTCTTTATATTTTATTTAAAGAACAATTTTAGCATGCTATATAAAATTACAGCTAAAATGGAACTGTATACTTGTTTAAAGAACTATCGATTATTTATTCTATGTAGAGAAACAATAAGTTACTATTTACATCTCTATATTAAGAAAGAAAAATATAATTTTCAAAATGTTTAATACCTGCAAAAATTGTTCAGAAAACAGTAATAATGAAAACGTTCGCGCAGCTCAGAATAATTCCCATTCTGAGCTTCACCAACTTTAGACAATCTTATCAGGAGCTTTAGACGCCAAGCTGATCCAAGCAAAACAAAAACTCACAGATTTGAGTAAATATATAGTTGAAGACCCAGACCGTCCGACTCATCCGAAGACATAGCGCATCCATTTGGACGACCGGTAGTAAATATATAGTAAATATATATAGTGTAATATTTTAATAAATAATATTTTTAGTGTAATATTATTGTGTAATATTTTTATAGTTGTCTCTCTATAGTAGTAACACAGTACATAATTAAAACATAAATATTACCTATTAACTCACTATTCCATATTACCAAAAATTCATTTAGTTGGGAAATCATATTACATCATTAAAAAATCATTGAAAAATCATTATTCATCATTTAGTTGGGTTTCATATGGAATATAAGACATCTGATAGGGGCAGAACGCGCCTTTCCCTACATAATGCAAATATTTTACTTGTTTCAGTGCGAAATAATGATGGACAATACACACAGAATGATGCTTTTAACTATTTTTTGGCGTTTTTCTGGATGACAAAACGTAAAATTATATTGAACAACCAAATTAACTTAGATTTCTTGCATATATAACTTGACAACTGCAAACATTTCTAAGCAATATACTTCATTGCATTAAAATATGCCAATTATTAATTAATCAAAATTCGTTAACACGACAAACCGTGAATGAATGCAAGTGACGTCACATCACGCAAATACCACCTTTTTCGACATGCGAATGCGCCAAAGGGGCTGGATTTTAACCTCAATGACCGCGTTAAACCGAATTTTGTTAAAACTTAGCGATACACGAATACTTTATAAAACTGATAATTAAGAACAGATAACCTCAGAAATATAATTTTGGGAACATTGTGCAATAATTGATTTAGCTTCTGTTTAATTATGAAGACAGAATTGTTTCCGGATTTTTCTATTTCGGAATTTTGAAATCGTTTACGTCTACAAAACACGAAACGTTTATAGTTTCAATTTTTTTTTAAATATCAAGAAATTATACTACGAATTCGATTTCAAGCTCATTGCAAAGGTTTTTCAATAGTGTCAATATGAAAAGTATGTGACAATATTTTTGATCTCTAAAGAACCGATTTGTATGAAAATCGCTCAAAATTGCACTTCAACATAAAGTTACTAAAAATCTAATTTAAATTAAAAGAAATCGCTCTGAGGTTTCTTCAGATCTGATCAGTGTTATCAATGTGTAAAATTTTGTAGCTGTGGGTTACGTAGATTTTTTGCTTCTATACTAACTATCCAACAAACAGACAGACATATTCTGTTATTATTATAGATTATGTTTCATGAAAACATATCAAATGTAATAAGCACACGGACTTCAATTTTATTTGCAAAAACTTTAATGTTGACTATGTAAAATACACAAAATTTTAAGTTTAAAGTAAAAGGAATTTAAAATGTCTTCTTCAGTTCAACATGAATACCAATTTCTATTCTTCAGCATTATACCGAAATCTCTTATTTTTCCCAAATATAAACTCTGTGTATTTTCATATTTACTAAAGCTCTCTGATACGCGCTTTTGCAGCTAGAATAACCAAGGAGAACTACCGAACCTTATCAAGTAAACGCCGAGGAAACACTTTTAATCAAGGGATACTCTTTCCATTTTAAAAACGCTTACAACATTTTAGCACATGATAGAAAAGGATATGGAAAAGATGCATCGTGATTTTAAAGGTTAAAATCCTTTTCTACATTTGAAATGGAAATTTAACAATATATCTCCTGATACCGAAACTACTTTGTAAAAAATATTATTTTTTATTCACTGTAAGAAAAAAATGAAGTAAGGAAATTGAACTATTATAATAAAAGTTGGAAATCAAAAACCCGTGAACTGTATATTTTTAATATATATGTATATTGTGAGACCAAACGACGCAATATATGTTTAAAGTATCAAACCATGATGTAAAACAAGCTGAACAAAGGATTCAGACGAATAGGCACCAGGTTTGAACGATGTTGACGACCCAGCAATTCAACAAGCTGGGGAGTCACAATGTCTACATGGGCGTAACGTACGCTTCCAGGCCTGACCAGAAGCATCTACGTCAGAAAGGGGAATCCCATCAGGACCGGCCGTAAGCTATCATGCAAACCCTGGCCAACCAAGAGAAGAGGGCCAGAAGGAAGATGTGTTTCTTCAAAGAAAGGTAAAAATATTACCGAACGAAAAAGAGTACAAGTAGGGATATTTTAGATATGGAGACGGGAAGCAGAAAAGGAAATGTTGTTCAAGATGACGAAACAAAAAGATATTGAATGTGTGAAAACTTAAAAGAATCAACTCCAAATGAGACATGGTGTCGAACAAATTCCCTCCCTAGTGTCAAGTGCCCCAAGTCAAAGCCAGAAAGGTGTCATCTCGAGATGTATATCTGTGTGTGTGTGTGTAGGATGTTGTAGGACATTTAAGCGTCATACGACCAAAAATTTGGTACACAAGGACTTCTGGAACCGAATAGGTGCATCTTGGAGTTATTTTTTTAAATTTCAATTAAGTTTTTTTGTTATTTTATATTTTACCACGACTTAGGCCGATATTTACAAAAATCGATTTCTTTCAATCTGTATAATAAAAGGCAATGTCTGTCTGTGTGTCTGTCTTATACACTATAGGCTCAGCGACCACGCGTTGTAAAGCTACGAAATTTGCAATCGGAGATCCGAGAGGGGGGGGGGGCACGTAAAAATCGATTTTTAAAATTTGAATTATTTTTTTTGTTATTTAATATTTCATGCGATTTCAACCGTCCCACCCCCCTTTTTTACTCTTTTTTCTCCACCACCCAGACGTCGTAGAAAAAAAAAATCACACGACCGGAAAGAGCAGACAATTGCGAGTAAAAATATATCAATTTCAAATCTTAGGGACAAATTCTAATATTTTTTAAAGATTTTAAAACAAAAGTCACTTTCGGCTCAGAAAACGAACTTTCGTTTTTAAATCCTCGCATCGGGAAAAGCTCCGAGAATTTCGACTAATAATTTACGAGTTTACATTTTTAGAAAGCTCAAACATTAAGCATTCCTACAAGCCCAATCTGGTCAAGAAATATGAGAAAGTAGCTGCAGGATCCCGATTTTAAGAATTTCCGAATTTCAATTTCTCGCAAACCCGCTCTTCCACAGCAAAATAAGTTTTCTCCCACATGCGCGCGTAGACGCACGGGAGGTGGAGGGGACGTCACGATGTTTCCATGGAGAAAAAAATAAATAAAAAGAAAATTATGGAGATTGTGGATCGGGTTAGAAAATTACGTTATATTGGATGGAATAATTGAGCTATTATGGAATTGAAAGTTATGGAGATTGTGCATAGGGTTAGACGTTATATTTTAAATGATGGAATTAAGAGCTTACCATATGGTCATTATAAGATTTAAATGATTGAATTATGGTGGATTATGGTCAATATAAAATTTAAATGGTTGAATTATGGTGGATTGAATTGTGGTGACGTATTGTATACATCGGGTGGTGGTAACAGTATACAGAGTGAAATTATTATATTTATTAGAAAATTTCGTTATATTTTAAATGATGGAATTAAGAGCTTAGCATATGGTCATTATAAAATTTAAATGATTGAATTATGGATTTAACGTCATTAAACTAAAACAAACTTTGTTAACTCCACGGGGTTATCACAGTTCACAAACATTAGAACATTAGAATAAATTCACTTTACAAATCAATTTTTAAGAACCCCCACTAGAACATTATTTTTCATCTTAAAATTTCATTATTAGTTTTAACGTCATTGAACTAAACCGAACTTTGTTAACTCCACGGAGTTGAAGGCTCAGTAGCCCAGTGGTCATCGCGCGGGTATTGCACTCGGTAGGCCCGGGTTCGATTCCCCCCACTGTCAAAACTGCCGCCGTGTTCACGCGGAGTACAATCACGTTAAACATGTGGATCCGTAAGTCCTTCCGGGAGGTTGGTGGTAGGGGAAAGAGAGCACGGTCCCTGTAGATGCCTCCCCCACTGGGTTCCGGTCTAAATTGGGCGAAACTTCCTGGTCGTCCAGATAGTTACTTTACACCTTTCTGGTAGGTCAGATGGTCTGGATCTTAACAACTCCACGGGGTTATGGTGCCAGCGAGTTTGTCACGGTCAGAATTTTCAAGGGTAGCGAACAGGCTGGTCGCCGAAGGCGGCTAGTTTAAAATATTATTACAGAATCTCCATCTTGATACCATCAGGAAGAACGAAAAAATTATCCTTTTAACAAATATTAAACACAGTAGATACAACGAACAGAAATATTTTAATGAATTTTTAAATAATATATTTTTTCTTTCGTTTCAAACCTCTCCGTTTTTATATTACGATATATTAAAATTGACGCACCATCCAGCGTTAATTTTTTTTCAACAGCTGCCTAAAAGATGGCAGACCACTCCAAAAATAAATAAATTTATAAACCCATATATTGAATAATTATATCTTAGTAGATAAGTAGATTTTTTCTCCGATGTTTCCATATTTAGAACATAAGATGAATGTGTGGAAGGAATGTCTATTTCATGATGGCAAGTTAATAAGATTTTTTTACGAATCAAAACAATTAGACTAGTCAAAACACAAAAAAGGAATCAACTTACATTATACTGAATTAGCCCATCACCTCCGAAATTGGTAAGGAAGTCCGCGCTGATGAAATTTATTAGTCCCCAAAATAAGGCAAGACAAATGTTATGCCAGTATTATGGGATGCAAATCTCTCTGTAACTGCTAGCGATAATTCTTATGCGGTTATATTAAGGTATTAGTGTTTGCTTTTGTAATCTGTATCGAATTAGAATGTAGTTTCACTGATAGTAGTATAATAAAGAGTAAGATATTAAAAACAAATTTCAGACATGTAAAAAGAAAACGAATAAATTAATAAAAATCATAATTTTACAAATTTTTGTTTATTTCACATATTTATTTAATTAATCATTGAAATTTCCAAGAAACTAACCATAATAGAAACCAATTTGTATATAAGAGCCATGCAATAATGGGAAGTTACTAATATGTCAATACTAATATTATAATAAATAGTTACTAGGAAACTTGACTGAAATAAACACATAAATAATGAATAAGAATTGCATAAAAATATCACGTACTGAAAACAACATTCCATATAATTCAAACCATATTAAGGAATGTACCATGTTCATAGACTGAAGCACAAAAAAATCAAATACGAATTTGATTAAAATACATATATTAAATTGAGAGACATATATAAAAGCATTATATATTAGGAAACATTTTGAAAAAACATTCATTCTGAATAAAAAATAGAAAACAAGATATCACTTTTATAAAAATATAAACAAATTAATTAAATATTCTAAATTTTAAAAACTGAAAACTCACCCGAATTTCCGGACTGTAATATTTATCAAATATCTATTCAAAAGTACTGATTAATTAGATTTTTTCAATAATTCCCCATTGACTTCACAAATTAACTTTTGATTTTCTAGTTCCATGACTTGCAAATGGAAATTCTCTCACGAAACAGATCATGCAGGCAAAGACTGTGAAATTTATTAAAATATTTATCATTTATATTAGTTCACTGAGGTATTAATACAACGCAAAATATTCAATGAAAAAAATAATCAATATTAGTAGAAATATTAGTAAAACTTTTAGTAAAACCCATTGGACAATACTTTTAAGTGTGCAAAGATTCAGCATTCTAAGCCGCCAACGGAGGGCTGCTTGAGGGTAGCTAAAGACATTTTAAAAATAAAAATAAACATAATCTCTATCCCCTGGAGGGATAAAAAAATGTAACTGCGTTATGTTCTATCCGATAGTCGATACACGTGTGCAAAAAATCCAGCCTTTTAGGTTACCAGGCGGCTTCTGCAGGGTCTTCAAAGAATTTTTGACCCCGATCTCATTTTCTTCGACCCTAAGGGATTGAAGTAAATCAAAAATATGGCTCCGTTAGGTTCTGTATCGGTTTCGATACTTACATTAGTGTACTAAGTGTGCAAAGATTCAGCCTTTTAGTCACCGCTGGCTTCTGGAGGTTCTGGAAAGACAAAACATGTTAGACTCATTATATATAAGGATAAATAGATACTGCATGACGCTGGCTATAAAAGTTAATAATTAATTAAGGTTAAATCTATATAATAACTAAAGTGTTCTATCTTTCCAGATCCTCCGGAAACTTCCCTGGGACCTAGAAGACTGAATCTTGGTACCTTTATAATAACGACCACGGTACAGAACCTAATGAAGACGGACGTTCAAATCCACTCCCGGTGTGGAAGGAAATGGTGCTGGTACGGCTAGGGAGGCTATAAGTTTTTACAGACCATCCTTAAGTGATCCCTATGGTACAGAACCTACGGTGCCGAATTTTTTACCCCCCTCCTTAGCGGAAAAGGATGCAATGTAGTTTGAAGTCTTTCTAGACTCTCCCGAAAGCCTCCTAATGACCGAGAAGACTAAATCTGTGCATGCTTATAGTTTTAATCACGGAACAGAACTTACGCATTCGAATTTTTGATTTTCTTCTTTGAGGGAGGGGGCAATAAGAAAAATATACATTTCTAAAAATACTTTCTAGACCTTCCAGAAGTCCTCGGGTGACCAAAAAAGTTAAACCTGTGCACACCGTCAGACCGAACCAAACAAAGCAGTATTTTTGATTAAGTCTACAACTCTAAACGCTATACATTATTAAACAAAATAAAAATTATTAAAAAAGACACAACTTAATGTTTAAGGATTTTAGTTCTCTGCCCTGGACAGGCTTAAATACTAATTACTTACGGACATAAAGTTAAAACTTTTGAAGTTTTTGAAATAACTCAAACAATCTTAAGTAGTTTTACCAAACTTCCATAAATTGAACTAAGTATTTTTTTTTTCAGACGAATTCCTCATGAACATACAGAGCAAGTCTCACAAAGTTTTCTTTACAATTCAAATAAAAAGCACCCCTTTCATATTTCCAGTTACCGCCCTTATATTTCTTCCCCAACCGAACTCCTCCAAATGCACATGCGCACTTCCAAACTTCGGCTCTAAGTGGCGGTTTAAAGCATCCTCTCCCAAACGATCACACGCGATACAATCACCAGAGCCAACTTATCAAGTCATCCCTCTCTCCTTCGGGATGCTCTGGTCATGAAAACAGCCCTTCGGCACCTCACTTTTCCATAAAAAAATACCAACAAAAAGAAATACCGATTAAATATATCTAAGTGTCTGGCAGTTAGATATTATAAAAAGAATGGGGTATATTTTGTCTTTCGCTCTAGTATATATAATTTTCTCATCCAGTGTTTTGTCGGCAAGTGAAACTTTCAGGTAAGACTAAGCAAAAAATTATTAACTTTTAATCAATGTGAATTATATTGTAATTTATATGCGAGTTAAATTTAAGATGCGTCAAAGAATGATTTTATTGCATATTCTAGAATACAGATGTCAGTTTTTAAACACTTAATTTTATATTGATTTTGTAGATTAAGTTTATTCTTAGAAATATAATTTATAAATATTTTGGTAAATTGTTGGGAAATACAAAAGGCTGTTAGTACATAAAAATTAGTAAATACATTTCTTAAAGCATTTTTTCAAGATGTGTACATCCATTACAAATATTGCTTTCAATGCTCAAAATGCGAACATACTTCAAGAATTTTTTAGTGCAATTTAAGGATAAATTTTTATTATTAAAATAGTTTTAGCTTAGGCATTCGTCTGTGAGTTATATTCATTAAAAATATTTCAAGGAATCTTATACAACAATTCAATTCTAATTAGCTGGTTTCTTGGAATTATAATACCTCTATGACAGTATGAAAATATTTTTCTTTTTGTCATTTTCGAAAATAAACATATTTTTTGTAACTTATTGAAATTGCCTACACAAGTTCATATTTATAGCTTAGTATTATATTTTTATTCAAACATTTTTCATTTTTTACTATAATCGTATTACAATTTTACTACTGTATTTACATTTAAACTGGCACACGGAAGTAATATCTTATATTGCAAATATCAGACATATATATAAAAGCTAGGGGATCTTATAGCTATTTATTATTTTCTTAACTTTGAAAAAAATTATACATATAAATAAAAGTAAGTTTGCATAATTTTGAATTGTATAAAAATTTAAGATATATAAAATTTGCCTATAATAGTATATTTCCTTTTTTAAATAGAAAATAATCCTAAAATTTTATTTCATTAGTTAAACGTTTGATTTCCAAATCTATATTTTAAAGATTAATTAACTAATATATATATATATATATATATATATATATATATATATAAGTGTCTTATATTTCATTTTTATATATGATGTCTTGCTTATACACAGTTAAATATAAACACAGTTAAATATATTACTTTATACCAATTTGTGTAATTGTATAAACTTTATAAACAATTTGTTTTACCCTAGAAACCTTAAATGGTTCTTCTAACTTATAAATAACATTTTTTATCATTTTCTGATGTGTAACTTTGACGATGAAAATTGAAGGACCATGTTAAATGATAGTAAAATGTTGTTACGATAACTTGACATAGTCTTCCAATTCCATCTCGTGAAATATAAATGTCACACGTATTTTATATTCCATCTGATAAAATACGGGTAATATTTTATTTTAAACACTGAAAATTATATTAACAGAGGAAACAACATATAGGGAAGTTATATATGTATTATTTTAATGCAAGCTACTTTAACTAAAAATGAATACATAAGTCTGAAAATAACTTAATTACAATCACAACATTCGTTGTGACATAATTTATATTTAAACGTCTTCAAATTAAAATAAAACATTCTAAATAAGTCAGGCATCTTGTAAGTTTATATATTTCATTTGCTATAATTCAAATTATTATTATTATTATTATTACTATATATTTTTTCACTCGAGGAAATACACTACAAGAATCACCATTATGATTAATATGTTTTATAATTAACTTGCAAATTAAATAATATACTATTTTTCAATTTAAATTCTTTTAAACGAAATGAAACCATTACTAAACGGTATTTTAATAGTACACGTTTCAAAAATGTATAAACACTTTTCATCCGCTATAATTAAATACTACACCCAGTTTGAAATTGTTTAAATATTTTCCTAAAATATCTGCATTTCATTGTGTGCTATTTTGTTGTATTCATTATATTCATTGTGTGCTATATAATAAGTTAGCTTTCACGCGATTCTTCTATTACTAAAAATGAGTAATGAGTTAGAAGCAGGCATATAAATTCTGTTTCTTTATCCCCAACTTCACACCTGTTCATA
Organism: Amaurobius ferox; assembly: GCA_951213105.1. NCBI lineage: Eukaryota > Metazoa > Arthropoda > Arachnida > Araneae > Amaurobiidae > Amaurobius > Amaurobius ferox. The sequence goes on from OX578141.1 coordinate 56,823,054, forward strand.
CTAAAGATTTTTTTCCCTGCTAAACCTGTTTAGAAATGGGTTTATTCTTAACATAAAGAATTATACTTAGCATTTTAAACTCACTGATAAATTTACAGGTATAATATATATATATATATATATATATATATATATATAGTGCGTCTGTGTGTATTATTGTATCATTTACTCTTTTATGTTTTACATATAAAAATACAGAAATGGTTTGCAAAATACAGAAATGGTTTGTAAATACAGAAATGGTTTGTACTTTTCTTGCAGTGACTGAATTTTGTAGATCATTGGCCCGTACTTTATAGTGTAACAAAACTTAGGTGCAGTCTCTTAATAGACACTACCCGACAGCATATAATATTTTTACTCAGACAAAATAGGCAATTAAAATTTATCTACAATATTGGGTAAAATAACGTCATATACAATATGTAAATAAACGTAGAATAATCAATCATTTTGACGATTAAATTATTAATTTCAATTGAATTACAGGTGAACAAATTTGATTTAAATATGAGAATAATCAGGAATCAGTTTTTCGCATTGAAATAGTTTAAAAGAAGATATTTATACCATACATTTTTATTTAGAAACTTCACATGATATAAACTGAAAAGGGTTTATTTTTTAACGGACAGCAAAATATAAAATGTATGCATTTCTTAATATGTCTCCAATTTAATTTAACAAACCAGTGAAAAAGTATGTAAATCATTTGAGTCGTTTCAAAGTTATAAGTGGTCATAATATACAACAAAACGAGTTTAAATATACTAAATGAAAAGCAGGACTTTATGCACAAGTTATAAATAAACAAAATACAACATAGTATTTACGTGGACTATTTCGAAGTTTAATTTTTCAATCTTAAATATTTTACCTTTAAATATTTTTTATAATTGTTTTGTTCTGATTGGACAGTAATTAACAGTGCTCTTTCTACTACTATGAATTCTATTGATTCTTGCACTTAGTTTACCTGTGCGGTGGAAACAAATAAGTTTCTTTCTTTTATAGATGTGTATCTTTACCTTTTAAAAACAAGTGCTACTATCTCTTAATACAATGCTTTCCACTTCGGTGTGTCCCGAACCATTGTAAGGGCGTCAGAAAATTTATGGTTCAGAAGCTTATACTATACTACTCCTTGTTGTATAAATCGAAATAAACCTAAAAAATTGATGTGGGCAGCTTTCCATATATTAAGTAATTAATTTATTTTTTTCTTATTCAAACAATTGTGTGTAATATCTATGGCACAATGATTTTAAAACTGAATTGTACAATTGAAGTTTTTTCAGATGGCATGTTAAAATATTTCGAAGTACCGACCTAACTTACATTCCACGCAATTTTACATTGACAATTAGCAATAGCGATAACACCCGCAATAAGCATTAAGAGTCCATAAATTAAAATATTTTAATAATTAATTCATCAATTTGAAGTCATTTTCGTTAACTTACTGTCATTTTCGTAATTTTGACGATATTTTTGCCCATCTGGGGCAAAATATCAACAAGCTGTCTATATTTCGCTAAATTAGCCTCCAAGCTTGGAAATTTATCGCCAAGCGTTGCAAACAAACGGAGGGAAGCGCATTTCTTATATATAAATGAATCTTGGTGGTGAAATATTAGTCGTCAAAATACAAAAATCATTACAGTCATTACACAAGTTTCTTCTCGCGTGAATGGAGCGAACTAGATTCCCGAGAATGATGATACCAATTTAGGGCTTAATAATATATATGAAAAGTGAATATATTTCCCAATAGTAAATATATTTTTTTAATTTTATGAGATTTTTTGATAAATTATTTGAGAAATGTAAAATAGAGAACGGTTCATGCAAGCTTTCTAAAGATTGTTATCAATCATCTGCTAATCAAAAATTGAATAAGAAATGAATATTTACGTGGGTCTCAAGGTCTCACGGACGGGGGATATACGAAGTGCCCAGGAGGGGAAGAATTCCCTCCTTTAAACTTCGAGCGAAAAGGAAAAAAGATACGAAAGAGATTAACATAAATTAAAAGAGTTTATATCTAGAGTTCGCTGGGAGGGGGCGGGGGGCGACAACTGAAGTCGGGCCCTTCTCCAAGTCTTACAGAAAGAGAAAGAACTAGGGCCCAAGCAGGCAGCTAGTGAGAAGAAAGAGATAATGGGGGGGGGTAGAGGAACGCCACTAGGGGCGCAGGAATATTTAAGTGGAATTATTAAATATAACGTTATTGACACACGCACAGACATCGCCTCAAAACCGTTCGATTTGAGTTCAGGAATACTTGACATGTACTCTGTCGAAAACTCGAATTCAAATTTTCGACCCCGTCACAAAACTTTCCCTATACCTTATACTATGTATATAAGGAAAGTAATATAGTTAATTTTTATGCAGTTGTGTTTATTGTTGAAAAAAATATAACGAATGTAAAAAGCCATTGCAAATACAGAAATATTGTCAAAATTACAATAAACATGCTCATATAATGCTGCAGGAGCAGGAACTGATATCGCGTTTGTGAAACGAGTGACTCCTATATTTTTTTCTGTACAACATTTTACGCTTAGATCCATTAGGGTACTTAAAATTTCTTTGTTTTCAGGATAGAATGATAAAACTTAAAGTAAAATATTCCTTGAACTCAGCCGCATTGCCTGAAATAAGTTTTAGTGAAATGCAACGATCATTTGAAGAACAACATTTAGCTTAGATATTAATTTTAGAATTTCCATTTTATACATTAACACGGTAATATAAAAACTGTATTATTTGCCATACATATGCTCTCAACTGAGGTTAGCAAACCAGAGGAAAAAGTACATAAATTGACTGCGAAATTTTTGCGCTACACTCGAAAATATGTTATACACCAGTATTAAAGAGAAACAAAAACAGGTATTTTAATATATGTTATTCCTCATGTGGGAGTAACTTTACAGCAAATGTTAAAACTTACCGCAAATGCTCCCTGGTCTTATTGCCTGAAAAGTTTTATCGAAATCGATTAGATGCTGCACTTTGAAGTGTATTGTCGAATATTCAGTTTTATATAATATTATTATATTACTTTCCCTATGTAGGTAGTAAAATGTATAGGGAAAGTATTGTGTCGGCGTTGAAAATTCGAATTCGAGTTATCGACCGAACAACACGTTTCACGCATCCCTGAATAAGAATTGAATGTTTTTGAGATGATGTCTGTATGTGTATGATTTTGGAGACCTTATCTCAAAAACGAATGCAGTATTTCAAATGAAATTTGGTACAAAATTTATAATTAGTGACTACTGGAAGTCTGTTGATTTTAAACGGAATTGAATGTTCGAAGATCCCCAAATTTTCAAATGAAATTTTGAAAAATCTTTTACACATCAGGATATTCAACTATCTTACTTAAATAATCATTTAGTGTGTAAGTTTTCATTAGAAAACTATTACCACAAATTTTGAAAATCCAGTTTCAACCGTTCTCGAGATATTGATTTTTTCAAATAAATTTATAAAAAAAAATCTCATAAAATTTAAAAAGAATATTAACTATTTTGAAATACGTTCCCTTTTCTTACGAGTGAAGATATTTTGTGTAATAGTTTTGAATTTTGAAGCCTACCAGTTCGCTAACAGTCTATTATATATAAGAAATACTCTTCTCTCCGTTTGTCTATAACGCTTGGCAATTCATTTAGATAAATACCAACGTGACAATATTTCGCCTCAGATTAACGAAAATATCGTTAAACTTGCAAAACTGACGCTAAGTTAACGAAAATGATCCCAAATAGATGAATTTATTATTAAAATATATATGAACTATATTGCTTATTACGGGTGCTACCAATATTGATAATTGTCAATTTAGAGTTGCGTAAAATAATATAATTGTCTACTTTGAAATAATTTTACATGTTGTCATCTGGAAAAGCGCCAAATGTATAATTCTAAATTTAAAAAAATTGTGTATCCTTTTTACTGTGAAAACATCTTTTTTACTGTGAAAGAAGTAAATTCATTGCACTAGATAGAGAAAGAAGTCATGTGATGGCCACATCAGATATTTTGTGACGGTGTCATTGTATAGGTACCTATATTTTAAACTCTTTCTGCCCTTTCAAATGTGTGAAATAAACTAAGAAGTATAAAAACAGATAACAATAATAAATACTAAAAGTAACGACCTGATAAATTGCTTGGAAACAAGTGTTTAAAATGAAAACAATGAGACCGCACATGCAGGCAGACAGTGCAATCTAAGGTCGTTGAGAATGAAAAACTTTGAATAAACGCATTATCACATTTGTATATATGAGCTCTGTGAAAAAAAAGAAAGTAAGCATAATAAAAAAATATTTCGTAACAAAGTGTGTCAATTAACATTAGGTGATTTATATGCCGATGCATTTTACCGGAAAAAATAATTTTTCATATCAGAAATTCCCGATGTTGATCGTGGTTTACGAATAGGTGCAATTTAAAACATATTGTTTTGGAAAAATTCTAATAAAATATTTAGTTTAATTTCCCTAGAAATAAATATGCGAATCTGATTTCTCGCTCTACAAAATAAGTTTTATTGGTAGCATATTTTGATGTGTGTTCATTATACGTGCTAAAATAAAACAGTTAACCTAAGACATTAATAATATAAATATATCCTGCAATCTCATATCCCACGGTTGTAATTGATACAATCCATCAAAAATATAATACTGCCTATTTATAAAGTTTATTTCTCTATCAATTTTTACTTTCCCTGCAATATATGGTAATGTATAGGGAAAGTATTGGAATCATGTTCAAAATCGCAGCTCGAGGTTTCGACGGATCCATATGTTTTGGGACCTCTAGAATACGAAAAACTATTTTTAGCGTGACGTCTCTCTGTGTGTGTGTGTGTGTGTGTGTGTGTGTGTGTGCGTGTGCGTGTGTGTGTGGTGTGTGTGTGTGTGTGTGTCTATCGGTGCAATGAATGAATCCACTGTAACTCAAAAAATAATAAACCAAATTTCAGAAAAGTTTGTAGGCACGTCATTTGTGGGAGACCCTGGTGCTGATTAAATCTTGGTACGGTTCGAAAAGAACCTGCCTTATTTGCGGAATGGCCCGTAAAACTCGAATTTATCCACGCTATCTGAAAAGTAATTTGCAAAATTTCACAAAATTTGGTAGATAAGTCACTTGTAGGTTACCCTGCCGCTGATTACATTTTATTACGATTCGGGAAAAAAATAGCCTGGATGTTTTACGAAATGACCCGCAAAAATCATCAAAATCAAAAATAAAAGACAACGTATGCTCAAATATATCAATTAAATGTTTGTTTTATACGTAATTTTTGACGACGAAAAAAATAATACTAATCCTATCACTCTACTAATAACAGTTGAGATATTTTAGTTTATTCGCATTTTTGCTACGTCGCCTCTGAAAATTTGTCCACTTGTCAAATGAAAACGAAAATTGAATTAAAAGTTCAATTTCTGTATAATTTCAAATAATTATGAGAGTTATTTTGTGCAATTCAACGCAGTTTAATGAATTATAGAAAAAAAAAAAATACAGAGAAAATGAGTTTGAGTCTGTATGGAAAGTTATGTGCTGCCCACGTCAGACTTTTTGCTAATATCTCCACAACCTATGGTCTTAATAACTCAAAACATACACGGGATTACCCATTGAGCTTTGCACATACTTGGACATAGAGAATAATGTTACCAAAGTTAAAAATAAAAATCTGTCAGAAACTCTCGATTTGTATACGGAAAAGACAAATATACTACTCAATATAGATTTAAATGATGCCTAAAAGAATGATTAAATACCTTCAATTACTATTTGCGCAGTTTTGCAGTCAAACTGACTCGGGATAGCCTTCAAATTAAATTAACAGGAATTAATAATTTTAATGTTTTATAATAGTCTATATTCGATTGTAGCCTGTAGAAAACTGTGTCTGTAAAAATGTTTTTTTATGAAATGCGATTGAATTGGTCCTATTATTTGAATGGGTAAAGACAAGAACATATTGGTTATCTTAGCTCATGCTTGGAAAGGCCTCAATTTTTGAAAAAGTTTTTCGAAAATTCGAAAAACAATCGTGATAAAAATTAAGTAAATTATATGATATATAGATTATAATTTCGAAACGAATGAAACAGCTTATAAGACGCTGTATGAGTTAGTGATGCGTCAAAATAATTAAAAATTGAATGTTTTCTATTATCAAATGAGTAGACTTTTTACTTTCTCTACAATACACAATAATTGTAATAAAAAATAAGTATTATATTAGGATTCCATTTTCTTTACATAGGGTTCCATCCATTTCATCTTAGGATTCCATAGCTTCAATTTTCTTTGAGCTGTACGTTTTGATCATCTTAAACTATATTTTCATTATAATCAACTATATTTTCAGTGATGCCTGTGTATATTTTGGTGTGTTAACCTGCCAGTCAGTGTGTGGTGTGCCTGTCTAATTTATTTATTACCCAAGCCACCCAGTAGAGAAGTTGTAAGGGGCGACCGGAAAAAATACATGACCAACACAATTCGTGGTCCGGCTTTTTAAAAATATGTTAACTAAATTTTAAATTCTAATAATTCTGTCTATGAATATGCGGATACGATATTTTTCGAACAAATTAAGCAAATGAAATGAAATTTGGTATGATTATTTCAATGGCTGAATGGAAATTCATAGACTATTGATTGACGGTGAGCGGATGAGGGAGATCTCTCGATTTTTAAAACATTTTTTTCAAAAATCAACAAAATGTTATACAAAATATAGTTATACTGAAAAATGTTACAAAAATAATTTTATATGCATTTTTTTTATTGAAAATCAAACGGCATTTTTTATTCTACATGCTAACATTTGCCGCTCTTGAGATATTGCATATTTTATACATAAAATAGAAACATGCACACAAAATTAAAAATACTCATCATTACCTAATGAGGTAATTTTTGCTAGAAGTCAATGGATCCCGTTGTTTAGAATTTACCATTAACCGTTCTCGAGATTTTGGAAACTTTACTATTTCACATACAGCGAGATATCTGTTGAATATATTGAATACACCATATAGAAATTTGTACGATTATATTAATCAATAACGTCAATAAAGTTCAGAGACTGATTAATTTTAGGGATAAATAAACGTTAGGGGTAAAATCCTCAATATTTTTGAAAAACGAAATGATGTGTCAAGGATAATTATGTTAAAAATATTACAGAAATAGCTATAATGTAAGTAGTTTTTATTTAAACTTTTATGGCATCATTTATAGAACGTCATTGTGTGCAGTTGTTGTTTCCAATCCTTTTGATGTAGGAAAGCCTACATCAAGTCCAAAGGAACCTGCCGCAAAAGAGAACCACAAACAAATTCCTGCGCAACCGACAGCTGTCCCAAGGAGACGCCCATAAAATCTAGGAGGTGAGTAGGAGAAGCAGGAAGGGAGCAAGAACAAGCAGAAAAAGATTTCTCCCCCTCCACGAATTTCATACTACGGAGGTGTCCGCTTCTAAGTCGCGCAAAGGCCGTTTGAAGGGATCTTGAACTGCAGAGAGATGCCAGAACTCTTTGCGGCGTACCAATGATGAACAGGGGGAGTACGCCAAGAAGAATCCATTCAAATTTTGTGGATGGAATGCACTTCCGATGGACACAAGACAGAAGAACTGGGGTCGGGGTAGTCACAACCGTCTCTAGCCAGCTCATCAGCAATCTCATTACCAGGCACACCGACATGTGACGGTATCCACTGGAGACACACAATTTTCCTCTGACCAAGCCTTGCCAACTTGGAAATAATACTCTGACCAGTCCTCTCCACAATATTTGACCATTTTTTTAAATATTGAATGGAGCTTCTTCTGTCCGTCAGGATCCAAATAGTGTCCCTATCAAAACAGAGTGCATTATCAAGAGCGCTACTGATAGCGATAAGTTCCGATCTAAAGACAGAACAATGGGCAGCGTTTCTAACACTGATTCTAATAACACCCTCGGAAGTGTTAATATAGATGCCACTCCCTACTCTACCCGTATCCGATCGGCTATCATCGGTATATATTGCCAAGGCCCGGTTAGGTATAACATTAATGACTTCAAGAGCCATTTGCCTGAGTTGTTCAGGATGATTGTCATGCTTGGTAATACCAGTCAACAAATTCTCCGGAAATCAACGTGTTTAAAAGAAGCACTAGGAGTGAAACAACAAAAAGGTACAGATGGCTCTACATTAGAAGCAATAAAATCACGTTTCCACCCATAGTTAAGTCGACTGTCACACTTTAAACGTTGGTTAATTGTCCAGTTTAAAATGAAAGTAGAGGTCCTATTATAGGAACCGAAACTTTTAAATTTGTTAAAATACTTGTATAAATTGACCTCAAATCTCATCGACAAAGACTAGATGTCCGCCTCATAGAGAACCACATCGTTAGGGCAGCTGTTTCTAAGTCCCGTAATAATTCTCGCTGCATTGAGCTGTACTCTTTCCAATTTCTTCAAGTTAGTAGGAGAGGCCATTTGAAAAATTTGATATCCGTATTCAAGGACAGGACGGACTAAGGTGATATAGGTTATTCTAAGAGTAGAGGCGTCAGATCCCCAATCTCTGCCAGAAATAAATTTTAAGATCCGAAGTCTCTTTCTTGCTTTATCAGCTAGTTTCTCAATATGTTTGCTACAGTTCACTTCAGGATTCAAAGTGAAGCTGAGATAAGTAGGGTATTTATCACAATCTAAGCGCTCCCCTCTTAGATAAAGTTCGGGAGAGTAATTATGTAGATGCCTGTTAGTGGTTAAAAAGCAACCTGTGGACTTTGAGGCATTAAAAATTAGTTTGTAGTTATCAGCAAACTCCTGAATTGCAACTGAGGATCTATTCAACAGAGATTCCATATTACAAATATCTGAAACACTGCACCACATTACAACATAAGCGAATAATCCGATTTGACAAGGATTAACGCATTTTTCAATCCCAGTGATAAATGATGAGAAAAAGGTGGTTCTCAAAACAGAGCCCTGGGAAATGCGCAGTTGTGCGTTTTGAATACAAAATAGCAAAAATATATATAACATATATATATATATATATATATATATATATATATATATATATATATATATATATATATATATATATATATATATATATATATATATATATATATATATATATATATATATATATATATATATATATAACTATTATCAAATATTAGGCTATATGAATTTTATTAATTTAGACCTTGTTTTAGAGATATCATAAATTTTACTTCTTCCATAAGGACCATGATATCGTCCGAAAGACATAACCGATTTCCATGAAATTGAAATGTTTATTGGAATGAATAACAAACGCAAACCTACTGTTTTTCAGCGAGATACAGTCACAAGACTGGTCTCATTTTTTGTCGTTCTTGAAAATTGAACATATCCATAACAAATATATATTTTTTTATTTATAGAGGAAACTCATGCGATGAACACATCAGATTTTCTAGACTTACTTCCCACAACAAATCGATTTTTATTTCCGGTGACGTGAGCAAGATATCTGTCGAGATAATATAACGATTGGAGAAAAATATAGGTGCGGTTTTTTTTTTCAATTGCCGAATTTGAAGAACTGTATTGATTTTCAAGAAAATAGGATCATAGATTAGAAGAAGCCAGCTTCTATCATTACTTACCGAAAAATTTTGCTTACATGGAAATAAATGTTTAAAGTTGACCGTTATTCAAAACGGTCAACGTTGCCTTTTTTACAATATAAAATAACGTCAAATTTGCATAAACGTCAAAAAAAATGTCATAAAAAATAACGTCAAATTTGCATAAATATATATAAAATATAATTTGAACTTAGAAGTTGAATAGGCTAATATATAATACAAATAAACTTTAAAACATAGGTACAAAATTCTTTAAAAACATATGTTAGGAACATTACCAGAAAAGTACAAATTCGAAAAAACAGTCAAACATATATTTCACAAGGATGACGTCATAGATATCTATGAAGAGATTTGAATTGTATAGAGTCAAGAAAGAGTCGCCAAACGAATTGTCAATAATGCATTGTAAACAGTCTCATACTATTCCCCTTTCTTGCAATATTAACTTAAATTATTAATGCATTGTAAACAGTTTCATACTATTCCCCTTCTTGCTATATTTAATTAATTTAAGTTAAAACAGACGCGATGCCAATTTGATTATTATTTTTTTTTTAAGTTATAAAATTATATACTTTAGAGGAATTAGAAAAATTACATACTTTGGAGCATTTATAATACATATATATAGTTAAAATATATTCTTCAAATTATCTGTGGAAGAGAGAAATTTTGTTGTTTATCTCAGAAACACGAACACAGTATTAAAGCATATTTTAGGAACACATATTAGGAAACACATATTGAAACATATTTTAGGAACGCTGTATTAAGACATATTCTTGATACATTTTAGGACATATTTTAGGTGTAAATTGGATTATGCAGAAATAAGTGCATACAAGGAAATGGTCGAATTTCTTATTCCAAGAAAGGACAAAAAAAGCGTCAGCGTGTTAAAATACTTTAAGGACACAGCTATTGATGATATAAAGTTATTGGTTAATAAGACCACAACATACTATTTCGAACCAGGTTTTGTATTCGATATAAGGTAAATGACGCACATATGGGCATCCCTAAGCATTTTAATTATTATAATGCTTGCTTTAGCAGATAATTTGAAAATTGGTGGATGTATTCTCCTTGCACGGGGTAACAAAGAAAAAATGATAATTGAGTTAAAAACATCAGATAGGTGCTAATAATGGACAGTGTCCATGTTGGGAACCTATGCCCATATTTGGAACCTTTTCACCTAATATGGGCACCCTTAAAATTTATGCTAAAAAAACCTTAAATCAACGTAAAACTTTAATCAGAGTCGCCACAAGATGGACATACAAAAGTATAAATTCTTTCCTTACTTGTAAGACCGCAACATTCTTCATGTACCCAAACACGGCACGTATTACACTGCATCATGTCTAATTGTTTTTCTTGACGACACAGTACACAATAGCAAGATTCTTTTGATCTGGATACACCACTGCAGAACGGCTGAGCTGAAACAGTTGATATTACATTTGTCTTGGGTTTAGACTTGGGTGCTGGTTTCGGCTTAGATTCTCGTTTGGACTTGCCAGCTGCTTTATGCTTGGGTACCTTTTTTTCTGGAAAAAGCGATTTCACCAGTCTTACAGCTCGATAATTTAAAGCCTTTTTTCTGTGGGTCTTTTCAAAATATCGGAGATAGATAATTGATGAATATCTGTGTCTTTTTTACAGCAGTGACCATATTAGGCGTAGTGCCCATATTTGGGTCACTTACCTTATGAAACTGTAGTCATGTAATTACATAAAAACTGTTATAATCGTAATGTAAAACATCTGGTGTGAACAGCACATAACTTTCCTTATATAATGAACTGAATTTACTTCTTTCACAGTGAAAAAATAATGAAAGGATCCATGACACAGTGTTTGTAACGTTGAATTGGACATTTGACGCTTTTCCGGATGACAACATATAAAACTATTTTGTACCCAATAAACTTATATTTCAAGCAACTCTAAATTAACAATTATCAGTATTGATAGCATCTACAATAAGCAATATAGTTCATATATATTAATATATTTTAATAATAATTTCATCAATTAGGTACTACTTTTATTAATTTGATGTTATTCTTGCAATTTTGACGGTATTTTTGACAATTTGGCGCTAAATATGGCCAAGTTAGGGATACATAGCTAAATTATTCACAAGTTCGCAAAATGTATCGCCAAGTGTTCCAAACAAACGAAGAGAACAGCATTTATTATATACTAGAAAGTATGCCAGTCATATAACGGAATTAAAAATTTGCAAAATATTGCCTCCCATTTAGCTTGAATTGTATCAATTTGGCGACATTTTTGTCAATCTGGCAGCATTTAAAACAGTCTCCATGTTAGCGACATACTGTGACATTTTTCGCCAAACATGACAGACGGAAGGTGAAACAAATTAGCGTTATGTCGCCAAAATTTGTGCCAGAATTTCGCCAAGCGTTACAGATGGAGAAATAGTTTATTTCTCCGCGTATAGTAGGTTCTTACATGCTTTCCAAGATAGTGAATTTTCATCAATAAGTCGTCATTTTCTTTAATTGGCGACAATTTGGCGACATTTTTATCAATCTGCCAACATTGAAAAAGTCGTAAAATTGGCGATAATCCAACAAATTCGTCGCTAAAATTTCACCAAGCGTTATGGAAGGAGAAATAAGTTATTCTTATACTAGATAAACGACTAATAGCGTCCAGATACAAAAATATTAATTAAAGTAATTTCTTTCGTAAATGGAACGGAGTAGATCAACAAGAATGATAAAAAATTTATCACATAATATTAAAGGTGAACATGTTTCACAATAGTTAATATTTTTAATGTGATTTTTTGATGAATTTATTTAAAAAATGTTCGATATCTCGAGAACGGTTCCTGCTAGCGTTCTAAAGGTGGTATCAATCGTTTTCTAATGAGAAATTATATAAGACATAAATATTTACGTAACTTTTTTGAAGGTTTCTCTGATAAGTATTTCAAAATTTCATTTTAAAATTTCGGGATGTTCTGAGCATTTGATTGCGTTTATAAACAATAGGATTACATTATTCACCAATTGTAATTTTTGCACTAAATTTCGTTTGAATAGCTTCATTCGTTTGTGAGATATCGTCTCCACTGTGTCACTGACAACACATAGACATCACTTCAAAAACATTTGATTTTCAGGGATGCTTAAAACATTCTCTCCCATCGAAAATTCAAATTTGATTTTTCGACCCCATCACAATACTTTCATTATACATTATACTAGGTATATAAGGAAAGTAAGAAATTGACCATTTTGAGGAATATTGGTGGAGTATTAAAAATGTTTTATTTTTTATATTTACAGCCATAGTTTTGTACTACATCGTAAGATATGAACAGGTAAAGCCATTCAAGACATAGATACACTTTTACTCTAGCATGTTTGAAAATATAAAAAAGATGACTTAAGTTATTTTCGATTTTAAGTAGTTAAGTAATTAATGGCGTTGATGTTTAAATTATCACACGTCACGTGTCGTATAGGGTGATAAGGATTTTCGTTCATAAACTAGGGAATATTTTAGCATCTGCTAAATGTTAAACAAAAGGAATATATTATAATTTTCAACAATAATATATTTTAGTAAAATCAAACACCATACACATTAAATTTATTCGAAAAGTTTTTATCTTAGCAGACTTTTAAATATTGAAACAGTTTCTTTAATATAAAACCATTTACATAATTCATTTCGAAAAGATTTAGATGTATTAAGGTTTTAGTTAATATAATAACAAATAATTTTTCTGGTTTGAATAAAGGAAATATTGAAAATTTGAATTGTGCAAGTGGGAAGGTATTTTTAACATGAATTATTCATGAATAAACATTTGTTCGCATTAATTTGAAATCTATAATTTTGGTACCTGCAAATAATTAAAATCAGTTATAAAGCAATAACATATATAAAATATAATTAATTTTATGCAGTTGTATTTCTTGTTGAAAAAAAACTTTAACTTATATAAAAAGTCATCACAAATACAGCAATATTGTCAAAATCACAATAAATATGCACACATAAACGAGATGCAAATATATACTATGCTTAACATTCTGCAATGAAATAGGAACATTGTTTCCAAAAACATTCCAACGAGATATCTCAAAAGTTTAGTTCGTATTGCTCAACATTCAATTTGTCCATATTTGTACCTTTAGACCTCAGTTATATTTCCCCGATAACAGATATTCTGCCCCAATTGTTTGTCGGCCTCTTTAGCAAGCTAATATATTTTGAAAATTCATAATATCACTTCTTCTCTTCGAATATGTTTCATTTTCTAAACTCATCCTTGGAATATGGGTACAGACGTTATGATTTATCGGTATATTTCTATATTGTCATTTTGAAGGGGATTTAGAAAAATCGACTATAGTAAAATCTATCCAGGCGCTTATACAGAATATGTATCAACTTCAAATACTGAAAAAACTAATTTGCGAAATTTAAGCATAGTGAAATTCTGACAATAGACTATTGTTTGGTAGTCGAAGGGCAATTTATGACGACTTTATTCGAATTTTAAGCCGCGCACACTTCTATACATATATTTTTATTATATATACAATTCTATTCATATATACACTTATTATTTATGTAGACATTTCTATTCATATATTTCTAACCGTTTCATAATAGTAATTTATATTCAATATTGGTTTTAAATTAAAAATTCATAACTTTGGTCTATTTAGCGGTTCAATATTAATTCAAATAATAACAAGAAAGATCAATCATTCATAAAGCATTGATTATGAAACACTTTCAAACTGCAATGCGATTTTATTTAAGCATATCTAAAATGCGTATACATTCAGCTGTGATATTTTTTAAATTATCGCAATACTACAATAATTTATTATATTTGAAAACTTCTTCGAAAACAAATGAACTTTATTCAAATAACGTCATGGAAATATAAATCGCCTGACTCTCTATATAAAAGCAGTGAATATTTCATTCATAAACTTTTTTCCATTCCTTTCATTTAATGGCGATATTTTCAAAATTATCACAAAACTACAATAATTTATGTTACTTAAAATCCTAAAACCATGGAGGTAAAAGTACTTTCTAACTCCATGCTTAAAACTTCATCGAAAAAGGCAATACTATAGAATCGGCTGTTTCTCTATGTAAAATTAAATGGATGTTTCGTTTATATCACCTATATTGCAGACTCCAGAGCTAAATAATTTTGCTTTAATGAAATTCAGCAATTCTTATACGAGCAAAACTCATCTTACAGCTTAATGTGTTTACATTCTCTATATGTGAAAATTAGGCTTCGTTGTAGAAATAATCAAAGTTTGATGATCATTTAAGCTCACAAATATTGTAATTGCGTTGGACCAGTGCACAGAAAGAAAATAAAAAATAAAGCGGTTTTAGGACGAATGCAACACTAAATATAAAAAGAACTTTAAAAATCACGATTTTGACACAAGATGGATGCCATATTTTATTTTGAAGTGGGTCACGTGATCTCTTCATATAACATGGGTGCAATTATTATTTTAATTTTTATTTAAAAACTATTGAACATATTTTGCCGAAATTATGTTTATATATTTTACTGAAAAATTTGATAAGTTTCTAAAATTTTCGAAGCAATTTGTGAATTTTAAATTCGCTTAAAAATGTTTGAAAAATTAGGCCCTACAGGGTTCATTGTATTTCATTTTTTCAACCCGAGTTCAATCCAAAACTAATTGGCTGATATTATTCATTTACATTCCCATATGCCCCATAGACCGTCTCAGCAACATACTAAAATTTCATTTTGATAAAGTCTTTTTTACGGCAGTCGTCGTGCGAACGGACAGACAAGACAGGATGACCAAAGTCACAAACACTTTTCAACTATGCTGTAAAGTGTTAAAAATGAGTCTGATATACATTTGGGAAGGTATAGTAAAAATATTGGGACGTAAATATAGAAATAAATGTTCCATATTACAACAAGTGCTCATGAATCTCGAAAATATTGTGTAAAATAAATATTGTGTAAAAAAATAAATGTGGTATGAATGAACGCTATTTTGAGCCATCAGAGTCTATAATAAAACTTGTGTTGATCTATCAATCTATCTATCTACACACACATTATATATATATATATATATATATATATATAATAAGAGAAAGCAAAGACGGCAAATGTGAGATAAGGCAATAATAATTAGCTCAAGATAAAAGATCAAGACATAGAGAACGATCAGTTGAAATTACATAAAAAATGGCGGTTAGTTCGAAATTACCTTCTCGTCAGGACAGCCTTACAATTAGAATTAAAACCAAAAGATTAGCCAGTTTCTTACAATGGCGATAGTATTTGACTATAGACACCATTGGAACAGTCTACTGGCTAAGGGAAGGTGACAATAAAATCCAAAAGAATTAAAAACCAGAAATATAAACGTACAGGCACAGTCACCACGCAGATCTGAATCTCACTTACAACTATATGTTTTAAATTATAACAAAGAATTTGTCAAATTTTAAGGAGTTATTTAAGTGGCTAATTTCTGGGTTGAAATCACATCCTTATTGTTTAATATGTGAGTTTAATTTAACTATGTCACAGTTTCCAATTGTTAGCTATTAATGTAATGATTATTTTAAGGGGATTTTCAAATAAAGAAAGTTTTACAATTTAAATCCGCAAAAAAAAATTCTCTAGATTCTTCACATAGTTAATCAGTATTTTACTACTTGTAACAAAGAAACAAAATTAGTTGCGCTCGAATGCTTCTTACATGCTCCATTTCCTAAAGAAGCATATGCTGATTCTTTTTCTGATTCTCAGGTTTTGTCGTAGCTCTCAGGCGTTAAAAGCCACTATAGTTCAGCATTTTGTTTCCCGCTTTGATTCTGGTTGAACAGAATACAGTCCACATTTGAAACTGTATAAGTATTTTGGATACAATAAATAACAAACTATTTTAACTTTCTCATCTACACTCAAAATAAATTAAGATCCTGACTCAGGCTCAATGTATACTGCTGTTGAAGCAGACTGCGCAAAATTTTTAAAATTAGAAGCCATCAGTTGAACGCAATCTTTTCTAACGGTACTGGTGTAATATGAAAATTTTGACTAAAATATGATTGCTAACATTAGTCTAAATGAAGTTCGAACTTGGGCATGAGAAAAATATTTTTTACAGTGCAGTTTCAGTCCATTTATATATCGTCAAATTTTGCATTACCCAATAGCTTTATTTTCCCTATTTAAATTATAGGACACTCTTTGATGAGAAGAATTTAGAATTTTGTCCTGATAGTTTAATGGTTAGAGCATCGGCTGGTCAAGTCAAACATCCATGGTTCTATCCCGTCTGGGACAGTAAGAGTTTTACAATGGTATCCAAATTAATTAGCACTGCAGGTTATATACAAAGATGATGACGGGTCTTGGAAAAAAACCCAGTTACGAATTTTTAGTGGAACCCGTGAATTATGGTGACAGTTTCAATATCAAGACCACACAGGGTGGACCACCAGAGAATGTGAAAATAGCTGTTTAGATCACAAGTTACACACCTATCTGTGTTCAGAGAAAGAAAAGATTATAGAGACCCGTTCGTCAAAAAGAAGTTGGAATCTTGTCTATGTAGCTCAATGCTTAAAGCATGTAATGGTTATTTCCATAATCAGCAGTTCGATCCCAGGCTGGTAACAGTGAGATCTTTAAAACTATAATATAACTTCATAAACTATAACTTCACAATGTAACTTCATAAACTATACTGCAGGACCAACAAGAAGCGCGCCCTCACGTGCGATACTTTCTTCAGAACCGCAAGGAAGCCGGACCTCACGTGCGGCACCATCTTCAGCACCGACAAGAAGCGCAAACTCACGTGCGACACCTTTTTCAGGACTCACAGGAAGCGGACAGACAACTTCTTTAGGGTCAACAAGAAGTGTGACCTCATGTGCGGTACCTTCTTCAGAACCAGCAAGAAGCGCAACCTCACGTGCGACACATTTTTCAGGACTCATAGGAGGCGGATCTTACGTGCAATACCTTCTTCAGGACCGACAAGAAGCGCGACGTCGCGTGCTCTTTAGGACTCACAGGAAGCGCGGGCTCACGTGCTGAAGACCCAGACCGTCTGACTCATCCTAGGACGTGAGCAACTATTTGGACGGCCGGCGGCCTCACGTGCGACATTTTCTTTGGAGTCGACATGAAGCACAACCTCACGTGTGACACCTTCTTCTTCAGAATCGATAAGCAGTCCCTAATTATTCATGATGAATAACATCATAAAAATTTAAAGGTGTAAACTATTACCAAATTTATGAAAGTTTTGTACGCACTTTTAAACCGAAAGAAACAAACATTATTTTTTAGAACTTATTAAGAATTGCACATTGGACTCTTTACTTTTCCACTAGGAATTAGGATACCTTTTGAAAGAATAAAAGGATTTCCATAAATTATGTTTTATATTTTATTGGAAAATAAAAATAAGACTATCAATTACTAACAACATAAATTGAGAATTAAATCCAAATTTGTGTTATCGCTTTCCCATAGCATCAAAATCTGATATATTGTAAGGAAAATTACTTTTTGGACAGATCCTATTTTTTAAAGTTAGGAACAACATCAACAAAAAAAATACGTGATTATTCTTTGTTTTTCTTTAAAACTTTTTATCAACCTTCAAATCATCATTTTTTAAATATTTTTCTGTCGAAATAATGTCAAAGGTTTCCCGTACATGTATCTTTAGCAATTTTCCGGAACACACTGATATTGAAAATTCCATAAGCCCTCACAAAGAGAAAACATTATCCTGCGTCCAAATAATTCCGAAGCCAAAGAACCTTAACGCCGAGAGACTACACTTATGCTATTGGCGACAAAGAGATTTTTGTTTAGAAAGTCATTACCATGGCTTATGTTCACTATTGGAATGGCGGTGATATAATGTAAAAGTGATAAAAAAACACATATCAAAGTCATTAAACGTGAACCTTTTCTAAAAGATGCGTTGCTTCAAATTAATTCGCTGAATATATATTAGACATTTGGTGCCGTCAAGTAAATTTTATCTCGCAGCAATTAAAACACGAAATAAATGATTTAGCTACCAGTTTATCGTCTGATATCAGAGGCATATTTTGACATATTTAAATATTAAATATACAGACACACGCATGTTAATTGATTTCTTTGGTTTTAATATTGAACCCCAGAGGGGGTTTATGATTTGTTATATGCATTTTATATTTAACTAGCAGAAGTATCTGACATCGCATAGTACTGAAATAATAATTAACAAGCTACAAAATCTGTAATATTTCATCAATAAACATGCTGCCATTTAAACTTAGAAATTCATTCTACATTCACTTCTGTTTTAATCCATTAATTTGGGTTTAAAGTGCACAAAGTGAAATGGTGTATTTGAAATTATATCCAATTTATAATTTTAAAACATTTTGTTTTTCATCTGGCAACTTATCTCACCATGAAACATAGTAGCTCGGAAGAATTAAAAAAAAAAAAAATATCTCGAAAATGGTTTCTCAGAGACATGTCGTTAGTCTTATTCTTTCCGTTGTCAAAAGTTGCATACGAAACAAGAATTTAATCAATACATTGAAATATATTTAGTTTTTTATTTCAGATTTTGACAACTTTTGATATATATACAACATCTTAATAAAATCAACTATACATTTTATATACTTCTCCGTTAAAATTGTAAATTGCAATAACATACTATACAATTCAGTACTGACTTATAAATCTTCACTGGTGTAGGAAATAAGGAATTTGAAAATAAAAATTTAAATACAGTGACTTCAATATTCAAACTTGTAAATATACTTTAACATTCTATTACGTTTTTAAATGTTTACTGCTTTGTGAATTTAAAAAAAAAATTATGATTCTATCCTTAGAAAGAATCTGTTTATACACAGTTTTTGAAATACATAATAATATAAACAATATTTGATAATATTATTAAGGACTTTATAATTTGAAGCATATTTGATCATTCTAATGCGATAATTCAAACAAGAAAGATCAATCATGCTTAAAGTATTGATTATGAAACACTTTCCAACTTCAATGCAATTTATTTAAACATGTCTAAAATGCAATACATTCCTCGGTAATATTTTAAAACTTATCACAATACTACATTAATTTATTATATTTGAAACCTTAAACCTTTATAAAAAAAATTAACTTCATTCAAATGACGGCATTAAAGTATAAATTGCCTGGTTTAAACATCTCTAAAATGTGATACATTCCTCGGTAATAATTTTAGAATTGTCATAATACTACGATAATTTATTATATTTGAAAACTTCTTCGAAAACAACTGAAATCCATTCAAATGACGTCATAGAAAAAATAACACGCCTGGCTCTCTCTATAAAAGCAACATTTCATTCATAAATAATTCCCCCATTCATATCATTCATCACAATACTATAATAATTTATTTTATTTAATAATTAAGACCATGGAGCTACAAGTAATTAAACTATATGCGTAAAACTTTATCGAAAAATATCGTCCTTCCCTTTCTAAAATCAATGAATATTTCATTCATATCAGCTAAGCAGACTCCATGGACTAAATGATTTTGTGTTAAAGAATTACAGCAATTCTAATACAACTAATTCTACATATTTTGCTGTTTACATTTTACATAGGTGAAAAATAGGCTTAGATGTAGAAATAATCAAATTTGGGATGAGCATTTAAACACAAATATATTGTCATTCCGTTGTTTCAGT